>MU677435.1:0-40665 GCA_026770625.1 Nicotiana glauca
CATATATATTATCAAAACAACATAAAAATGTGATTATTTAGGGCGTGATTATAGTCAAATTCACCTATTATCATCTCTCTTTAGCAAATTTTCGATTTTAAGTTATATCTATCGTGAATTTTTATATTATTGGATTACATTTATCTATTGTATTATAAATTCAACATATTAAGAAGGTTTACTTATAGATATTTTTTGAATGACCGGATAGTCCTAAAAATTCTTTACATTGATGGTGTTTTGCTTTGCTCTTTCTTCACTTCCCTAGTTTTTGAGCTAAACCAAAATAAAAATTCTTGTTACGGTAGAAATATTTAACAAGATTCATTTGATTGGTCCAAAATCAAATTAAAAAGTAAAGCAATTCAAATATTTTTGTAGGCATCTAACAATATATTGAATTTAAATTCAATAAATAATTTAGACTATATTTTAAATATACTAGTCCAAATAAATATTATGGGCTAATATAATTGAATTAATTATATAAGTCCAATATATATGAATTTTGGAGAAACTTTCAGAAATCATTATGTTGTAGTGGTTATTAGCTAGTTGTAGCTACCATTTACTATATTACTTCGTATAGCTATATTTTCAGGTTTTTTTAGAGTGTATTCGATGTACTTAAGCTATTGTATTCATGAATACAGTAGCATTTCTAGGCGTGAAACAAAGGATTATAGCTAGACAAATTTTTATATTCGACTGTATTCACAGCTTAAAATAAGGGATTACAACTGTTTTTAAATGGAAAATTAATCAATTAACATAATAGACTCATAATATAACTCAATACACTTAATTATAACACACAAATTTTGTATTTCTAGTTATAAAAATATTCTCAACCGAAAAACACCCCAAAAATATAGCAATATTCAGAAAGATTATATAATTACATTGAATATAGTTAAATACATAAAAGTACATTGAATACATGAAGTATAGTAGTTCATCTATAGCGCAAAAACATATGAATACATACTGCAGATACATTTGAATATATATATACATATGAATACATAAATTATATTAATTAAAAAAATTATATGAATACATTCATGAAGTATAGTGAGACAATGAATATAATGAAATACATGGAATACATCGAGATATAATGAAATACAATGAAAAAAGGACAATGAATATATGAAAATACAACGAGATACATTGAAATACACTTAAAAAAAGTAACAGAATCTTCAAGTTGCCCAGCCCCAAACTCCGTCGTCTTTGTTCAAGAACAACCCTAATGTCATCTCGTCGAGTTGCAGCCCTAACCAAACATTTTTTTTGTAGCACAAATAGCGTTTCATCGTCTTGTTCGTCGTCGTTTTCAATGTATTCTGTTCCAATCGCTGCTTATAATTCCAGCACAAGGAACTACCGTTCGAGATCAGAAATTGAGGAGCATGATCACAAAAAGCTGCAAATCCCTACTTCACCAACTTCAACGCTCTGCTTGGATACGGAATGGAAACTTTGAAGCGTTTTCGAGTTAGTTACCCGGTGAAGAAGAATGTGAAGAAGTCGTTTTCGTCCTTTGTTGGCAATGGTGTAGCTTCTTGAAGATGATATATTATCTTTGAATTTGATGAATTAGGAAAACCCATCGAAAGCTGTTTGATGTCCTCAAAATCGCCAAATTCAACACAATGAACTACCATCGACAGAGGAACTGATGAGAGAGAATCCATGAATTTGTATTCGTAGAGAAAACTGGCATTGGGAGAGAGGGTGGAGAAAAATCTAAAAGAATGAGAGAGAAAAATAATACAAAGCATATTTTATGGCTTAAGAGTAAAAGGTGATCATAAATAGATATTTGGCTACAATAATCAAAAGGTAGCTATGGAATATAATTTTTTTAAATGGTATTTATTTAAAATAAATAAGGTATCAACCTTTTCTATAGGAGGTAAAAATTCCTTAAATAAATAAGTATTAATTCATTGGGCTAGCCCATTTAATCGGGCTAAAATGATGAGGCCACTACATTAAGCCCAATATGCCATCTTTCAAGAGACCCAGTTTGGTGCCATGTGTCAAATGACATGGCGCGCCAAGTCAAATGGAAGAGCCAATAGGATCATGCCACATGTCAAAGTGACAAAGAATGTCAAGTCACACTAGAAGGCCAATGAAACCGCGCCACATGTGCAAGTGACATGTTCTGGCCAATCAAATGCGGTTATATCACACTTCAATTTGATTGGCTGGAAAGAGTTTGTTCTTATCATATCTCTTACTTCCCACAACTACAAATAGGGGTCTTCATAACTCAGAAAAGACATCAGAAGTTATAACAAGAAGCAAGAAAGAGCCGTGGATCAAACACTAAAAATTCCTCCATAAGTTTCAAGCTTCCGGTTCAAGTTTAAGAAATTAAGTTCAAGCTCAAGAACGAAGAACAAATCAAGTTCAAACTCAATAACGAAGAATAAATCAAGGTCAAGTTCAAGCAATCAAGCTCAAGCTCAAGAACAAAATCATCGTTCGTGGCAACAACTACATATTCAAGATAAAGCTCAAAGGCCCTTGAATTTATTTACTATTGGAAAGAAAAATCAAAGGATTTATAGAGATTGTAACACTCAAATATTTGAAATAAAAAATAACGATTGTTGCGATATTTTTTGGCATGATTTTATTTTCTCGACGCAAATTTATTATTGTAACAATCCCACCGGTCGTTTTGAGCTCTAGCACACCGTTCAGCAGTTTGAGGCCATAAGTAGTTTCATTTAAGGTATTATGACTTGTACGCATGGTCGTAATTGAATTCCGGGAAGATAGGAGTTGATTTAGAAAAACAATTCTCATTTTAGAAGCTTTAAGTTGAAAGAATTGACTGAGATTGGATTTTAGAGTAAAAGACCTCGGAATCGGGCTTTCAAGGTTCCAGTAGGTTTGTATGATGATTTTGGACTTGGGGGTATGCCCGGATCAGGTTTTGGGTGACCTGGGAGCATTTTGGCGCCTATTGTGGAAGTTAGCATTTTGGAAGAAATTTCATAAATTGGGTTGAAGTGCATTTCAGTGTTATCAATGTCCGTTTAGGAAATTTCGAGTCTGGGAATAGCTCCGTATGGTGATTCTGGTATTGGGAGCATGATCGAAAGTGGATTCAGAGGTATGTAGGTCGTTTTGGAGTCATTTGGCTAAAGATAGTAATTTGAAGGTTTTTGAGAAGTTTGTCTGGGAGTGGAATTTTTGATATTTGGGGTCGTATTCTGATTTCGAAATTTAGATTAGGTCCGTAATATCAAATCTGACTTGTGTGCAAAATTTGAGGTCAATCGGACCTGATTTGATAGGTTTCGGCATCGAATGAAGAAGTTTGAAAATCTAAAGTTCATTAAGCTTGGATTGGAGGTCGATTCATGATTTTAGCGTTGTTTGATATGATTTGAGGCCTCGAGCAGGTCCGTAATGTATTTTGGGACTAGTTGGTATGATTGATTGGGGTCCCGGTGGCCTCGGGTGGATTCCGGATGGTTAACGGATCGATTGAGACTTGAAGGATGAGCTGAAGGGGGTCTAGTTGCTGGTGTAACCGCTTCCGGGGAGGGTTCACCATAGAAGCGGCCCCGCAGAAGCGAGGAAAGGAACCGCAGAAGCGATTAGAAGTGAAGGAGTCAGAGGCCGTAGGTGCGAAGGAATTTCTGCACCTGCGCGATCGCAGAAGCGGTCGGTACGATGCAAAAGCGGGCTGGTGCAGCTAGAGGAGGACCGCAAAAGCGGTATTGGAACCGCACCTGCGGGACCATAGAAGCGGTCAAGTGACCGCAGGTACGACAGGTCGGGCTGGGCAGTGTGTTCTTTAAATAACGAGTTTTGGCTCATTTTTCACACATTTTCTCTTGTTTGGGCGATTTTGGAGAGCTTCAAGTGGGAGTTTTCATCATCAACGGCAAGGTAAGCTACCCCCACCTATCTTGAGTTAAATACATTGATTATGTATGAGTTTTTTGCATGAAAATTGGTAGAAATTTAGGGGTTTGAGGAAAACCTAAAAAATTCGTATTCTTGGACTTTAACCACGATTTTGATCATGGAATTGAGAGTAAATTATATATTTGAGTTCGTGAGGTTATAGGTAAACTTTATTTTCGAGAAATTTCGGAATCCAGGCACGTGGGCCCGAGGGCATTTTTGTTAACTTTTTGATCGGGGTTAGGAATTGTTATAAATTGGATTATTATGAGTAATTGACCATATATTAATGGATTTACATAATTATTGGCTAGTTTTGGAGCGTTGTGCATCAATTTAAGTCTTCAGAAGGGCATGGAATGCCGGTTATGGAACTTCGGAGCGAGGTGAGTCTCCTTTCTAACCTTGTAAGAGGAAATTGTCCCCATTGGTGAGTTAATTAGTTATGTGCTCCTATTTGTGAAGGCTACGTACGGACGAGGTGATGAGAGTCCGTACGTAGCTAATATTATGGTTAAGTTCGGGTAGTTTAGGGCCCAAAATGATGCTTACTTGTAATACTTGCAACCTTGTTGACAAACTCGAAAATGTTTAAATCATTCGAACGTGTAAATGAATTCCTAAAAGGCTAGATATCATTTCTTGACTTTTAAAAGAGAAACCTGCCTTTTTCTGAATATTTACTCTTGATGAATTATTGATTTTCCTATTTGAATATGTTCATATATTGTGGAACGGGTCGAACACCTCAGTAGATTAAATAGTTGCATCTATGGTTCACGCCATTCGACCCTCTGGCAGTGCACAGTTTAAATATTATTGGATCGGGCCGTACGATCTCGGCATGATTTGCGCATGCTTGTATTGCTTGCCTTGAGAGATATTGAAGTTGATATTGCTTCTTCCCTGATTTGAAATACACGTATAAATGATGAAAAATCAAATTTAAAATTTCCTATTAATAAAAGAACTGTTTAATTGCCTCATGGTATTAATGTAAAAGTCATTTATGAATATTGTCTATCACTACATTATTGGTATATTATTATTGGACCACTAGGAAGAGTCGAAGTCGACCTCTTATCTCTACTTCTTCGAGATTAGACGAGATACTTGCTGAGTACATGTTATTTTCGTACTCATGCTACACTTGCTGTGCAGTTTTGTTCACCGGAACATGCATCTCTAGTGGCCTAGTGGGTGTAACAACATGATTGATATAGAGACTTAGGTGAGCTGCACTTCTCGATACGACCCGCAACCAGCAGAGTCTCTTTCATATTATTGTATTTACTTTCTGTCCAATTTGTATTCCCGACGGTTGTTGTATTATATTACTTCCTAGAGATAGCTCATGCACTTGTGACACCGGGTTCTGAGATAGTTATGGGGTATTTTATATTGAATTATTGACATATATATTTAATTTGAACCGGGTATCTTTTATTAGTAAAAATTGAAGAAAAATCAGAGTTCTCATAATTATTTAAATGAGAATTTAATTAAATATTTATGATTGGCTTGCCTAACAGCGGTGTCCGGTGCCATCACGACCCTTAGTAGATTTTGGGTCATGACAACATGGTATTAGAGCACTAGGTTCCCTTAGGTCTCACGAGTAATGAGCAAGTCTAGTAGAGTCTCACGTATTGGTACAGAGACGTCTGTACTTATCTTCGGGAGGCTACAAGGCTGTTAGG
Organism: Nicotiana glauca; assembly: GCA_026770625.1. Lineage (NCBI taxonomy): Eukaryota > Viridiplantae > Streptophyta > Magnoliopsida > Solanales > Solanaceae > Nicotiana > Nicotiana glauca. The sequence continues at coordinate 5,640 of MU677435.1, forward strand.
AGCACTTCCCTTCTTTATTCCTCATCGTGCGATTTGATTCCTTTGAGGCTTATGCCTTTGTTTATTTCCTACTCAATCTTATGCGACGTGAAGCGCTTGCTACATCGAGAATTGAGAAATTCTAATGGTACTACAGATATGGTGTGGGATGTTCCTCCCTGCATAGTTGATTGGGTTACTGTCGTCACCTTGTAGAAGGATATTCTATCGTTTCAGCTTAGTAGCTGTACTTCTAAGAGCTCTAAGGCTAGGCACAAGTTTTCATGATGCTTATGAACGGTTGTTGCGTGGTATTGATATGATAGTAGGATGATTGCCTACGTGTTGGGGTAGTAAATGACTTGAAGGGAGGTTTACTCAGTACACGATTCAGAGATATGATATTTCATTTCTAGCGGAGGAAAAGCATTTGGCCTATAAATTTCCATATTTGGGATGATGGAGTAATGTGACTTGGTATCTTCGAGCATGGTAGAATTTTCATCTGCGATGTAGTGTTATCATTTTTGCTTGTATGTGTTAAGTTCGCCAGTGTTATGGTCTTCTGCAATTCGCCTTTTGGTTAGGATATTTTGAAATAATATTGGAGAAATGACTGTTAGATATCACGGGGTGCGGTGGCTCATGACTGGATCGGTGTTTCTAATGTTGATGGCTCGAGAAAGATGATCTTTGGAAAGGTTTAAAGTCAGTAGCGATTTGTGGGTTCAAGTGCTACGAAGATAGATTTTATTTAAGGCAACAATTGAGTAGCAAAGGATGAAGAAGGACATGTGGGGAGTGTCAGGCGGTGGTTAAAATTTCTAGAAGGCCAGATATAAGAATCAAAGATCGAGCAGTCGATTAAAGGAGTGAATTCCGCCAAAGTAGGAGAGTGGCAGAGTTGTAAATGGGCTTTGTGGTAGGATTACTACGCACCTTAAGGAGAGTTTGGAATGATTTGACAATTTTTGTGATTGGTGATTGGAGTCTACAGATTTAATTTGAAGTATGGGCTATTATGCGGCAGGAGATTTGATATAACGGAAAGAAGCTTCTTGAAATTAAGGAGGATACAACCTAACTTTGAATTGGAAGGATGTTGCCACACATTTAATTGATGCCCCACGAGGGGTGAATGAACTTGTGCATCCAGAGAGTGAGCTCGACTCATGATGGGTTATTGATGTCATAGTGATTGTACCCCATGCAGCAGCGTTGGAAGATGTCGGCACGTAAATTCCACAGATGGGTTATCTCCATTGAGTAGATCGGTAGTCGCATGGTTGGCGAAGCTTCTGCGAAGAATTCTATTGGTTATACAGAAAAGGGATCGGTCGTGCGAATGTGGTTGATGATTCAAAGTATAAAAAGGGGTTTTACAGAAAGATTCCAAGAATTTTGGTGGTTGATTGCGCAAGGTTATGTCATTAAGAGATAAAGAATCCTGGTGAATTCCAGAGTTGTGTAATATTGGCTTCAAGCAAAGTAGGAGAGTCCCACCGCCTATGATTAGGTTGCATGATTAACTACTTGCGAGGGTTCTGGTTATTAGCATATTGATGGGTTATTTCAGCTACGGGAAAAGGACATAAGTGGTAATTTGAGCAAAGGAGTTGTTAAAGGTGTGCTATGGTTGGCCTTATTGGCTCATGTTCAGACTTGAGGAAGGATCTAGGATTTATGCCTTGTAATGCGGGTTTCAAGGGAAGTGATTCTGCCGGGTGCTTTATCGAGAGGGTATTCATGTGCTAGAAGATTCATGGAGTTGATTATCTTTAGGGCCAAGTCAGAGCGGGTGGCTCTCAACAATGGTCCTAGTGGATTCAAAGAGGTAAAGTGTGGGGCCTAATGATTTCGAGCCTATAGGTATGACTAAGAATCAAGCTTTGCAGCAGCTTATAAGAAGGGGCCCAAAATGTTCAATGATATTTTGACTTGCAGTGTAGCATGTGGGAGGTATGAAATGGTTCGTGGTTATTTGAGACAACATGGTCTCGTGATTCAAGGTCACTCGGGATGAGCGCGGATGGAGTGTTTATGTGTCGAATGGAGTTATTATTATTTCTAAGGCAATCAAGGATAAATTGGAAGAAGATAGATTGGTTTACCATAGTTGAATTGGCGTATTGGTGGTAGTGATCAGTTCCTTCAGCGTGATCAAGTTATGCAAGTGATTTGTGATAGAGCGTGTGAGGCTTATCGGTCGCCGTAATTAATGTTATCAAGAAGTATTCTACTGTTATGGCCTGTTATGTGTAGGCGGATCCCGAAAGGGCTATGGTGGCTTACACCACTACTTAGAGATTGGGATATCCTACGGTTATAAGAATTCACCTGTGTGTTGCTATGGTTCTCCTGAAGTGAGTTAAGTGAAAAGTTTTTATATGATGAAGTGTTAATTTATTGGTGGTTCCGGAGTTATGATGGAAATCGTTTTCTATCATATATTGGCATGTTGGGTACAGTGAGTGGTATAGAATTTGAAGTCAGGAACAAGGGTGCAGTTCGTTGTTGACAAGGATGTCACAAGATCGGATGAGCAGGAAAAAAGTTTCGATGTTTAAAGTAAGTTGGTATTGTCTTCAGCATCACCTGAGATCGGTGTTTTGTGGAAAAGGCTTTGCATCCTGGTCAAGGATTCTTGATCGCTTTTCAACGTTAGTGCGGTCGTTGCTTGCATGTACAGACCTTTTATCTGTTACAGAAGGTGGTGGGAGCGTGCCCCACGGGAAAGTTGTATAAGTGTGACATATAGCCACTTGAATTATTGAAGAGTTAAACCAAGTATGAAGACTGTAGTGATGTCGTTAAATTGAGAATTTATGCCTGGAGGGCACTCGATTTATTGGGTTGTGGATTGTGGCAGACTACTCCGATTATGATGGTTGTTCTTGTGTGTTATGAGAGAAATGGGGTTATTATGGACCTTTGAAAGGTTATTAGCCTAGTCCAGTGTGATCAGAATCATCTTAAGGTCTGTGGATGGTATTATGCACTTAGCGTGCTTGTGACTGACATTCAGTATTTTTTTGTAATGAGCAATCTAGATCTGTGTGTATCTCCTTATATGAATTTTATGTGTGGATTGGGTGGCACTCCGCCATGGGTATGTTGTTTGGATCGGGTTGTGCGCCGCAATAATGTGATATTGAGTACAGTTCCTGTTGCTCCCAAACGCACATGCAAGTATACGTGGTCGACAAGTAACATAGGATTGTAAGTCCAGATATCGTACCCACAGGTACTTATGATTAACTATCAACTAAATTAAACCAAACAATTAATCTATTCAAGCAAATCCTAATGTATGAATATTTAACTAAAATTAATCTAAAATAACAAATTAAGAGATTAAAGAAAACAACGACAAACTTAACGACGAATTCAATGTGGGTGAATATTCTAGAGCTATGGGTTAGCTAACAATTCTGTTGAGTTTTCCACTTAAATCGTATAATTAATTTATCTGATTTATTGGTTGACAGGGTTAATATTGCTCGTAGCCTTCTCTCGAAGTACAACTCATCTATTCAAGCTAATCTAACGCCTATATTCCTATGGAATTAGAATTAATAAGAAGGCATTAATAATTCCTGTATAATAACCAAGCAAGGAAATTAGGTATATTCCTATCCTAAACGCAAATCTGCTTCCCCTAAGAGTTAAGATCTTGCTCTACTCAATCTTATATGCAATCTAGAATTCCCTCTCCCGAGTTCAATCCTAGATTCGTAGATAGTATTCAATTGGTGATCAAGCAATCAAATAATTAAGCGCAAGATTGAATAAATAAACCAATATGATAAAATAATAAGAACAATTTAAGCCTCAAACTACAACGTTCATGTAGCACCCAAAACTCTAGAACTAATAAACTATGAAATTAAAGGAAGAGAAGAGAAGAAAAACTAGTTATAAGCCTCCTCCAAGCGTGGTGTGTGTTCCTCCACGTGAATTCTCCTTCAAAGTATGTTCTATATCACCAAAGTGGCATCCTCACCTCAAAAAATATGTTTAGTCTTGCTTTTATACGAGTTGGGTAGGTCTAGGGTTGAAATAACCGTGTCCCGGGCAAAATAGGATAGAATCCACGTCACCGGTGCCAGGAGCCCTCCACGGCGCCCTTATATTTTTAGCTACTATTTTTGGCGTCACAGGTAGGGTCGGGCGCCACCTGTGGCGCCCAAATTCGCACATTGCCCGGTTTAGTTCGTTTTGGCTCAAATCTCGGGCGTTCCGCCCCCCAATTGCTCTCGAATCATTCCTACACATAAAAACACTTCAAATTAATATAAATCATAGCATTTAACATCCAAAATTCATGAAACAAATGTAAAATATGAGGTGATATACATAGATATATATATACTTTAAACTAAACATCAGTTCCCTATACCTATTTTTATGTGTTTTGTTTCCCATTTTCTGAGGAAATTCCATATTTGCAGCGTGAGTTGAGTAGTCCCTCCCAGAGTTAGGTTTCCTTATGTATCATGTTTGAATTGGTAACCTATTGGTACATTGTGGCATCATATGAGGCTTTTGATCATGACTGGGGTGGGTTGTTGCCTGAGCAGTTTATACTGGGTGAGACAAGGTTATTGGATCTAGGATCAGTGTGATCGGATTATATGAAGTATATTAAAGAGAAAATACCATTATTTGGTTCAGAATAAGGTAATGATTCTTGTGAGGAGTATAGGCTCAACGGTTTGTCGGCTCGCAGTTGGTTATGAATTCTTCATATCTCTTCATCGTTGCGGTATTTCGAGAATTAGAACAAGACCTATATATATCACGTGGTGCATTGTGAGCATCATATTCGTTAAATTTTGACTAATTTGATCAGCGAATGTTATTGTGATCCTGTGAGTAAAGTGGTGCAATGTGTGAATTCAGCTAAGGTATGCAGTCATATTGTGGTGCTGCGTGTAGTTATTGTCAAGGTGTTCATATAATGGGAGCAGGCTTGACGGAGAATTCCGGATGTTGGAATTGGGTTCTAAGCATATTGTTTGAATAAAAGAGAATATCTTCAGATTTGCTCGAGCTAATGTGCTCAACTGAGTTGTGGTAGCATGAGTAGGTGCACAAGGTGTTTAACAGTGATTTCAGACAACTCCAGCATAGTGCTTATCACATTCGAGGACGAACGTATGTTTAAATGGGATAGAATGTAACGACCCAACAGGTCATTTTGAGCTATAGCGCACTATTCAACAGTTTGAGGCCATAAGTAGCTTTTTTTAGGTATTATGACTTGTATGCATGGTCGTAATTGAATTCCTGGAAGATCGGAGTTGATTTGGAAAGAGAATTCTCATTTCGGAAGCTTTAGGTTGAAAGAATTGAGTAAGATTGGATTTTAGAGTAAACGACCTCGAAATCGGGATTTGAAGGTTCCAGTAGGTTTGTATGATGATTTCGGACTTGGGCATATGCCCGGATCAGGTTTTGGGTGACTCGAGAGCGTTTTGACATTTATTATGGAAGTTAGCATTTTGGAAGAAATTTCATAAATTGGGTTGAAGTGCATTTCAGTGTTATCAATGTCCATTTGGAATTCCAACCTGGGAATAGCTCCGTATGGTGATCCTGGTATTGGGAGCGCGATCGAAAGTGAATTCGGAGGTCTGTAGGTCGTTTTGGAGTCATTTGGCTAAAGATAGTAACTTGAAGGTTTTTGAGAAGTTTGACCGGGAGTGGATTTTTGATATCAGGGTTGGATTCCGATTTCGAAAGTTGGAGTAGGTCTATAATGTCAAATATGACTTGTGTGCAAAATCTTAGGTCAATCGGACATGATTTGATAGGTTTCGGCATCGAATGAAGAAGTTTAAAATTCTAAAGTTCATTAAGCTTGGATTGGAGGTCTATTCATGATTTTAGCGTTGTTTGATATGATTTGAGGTCTCGAACAAATCCGTAATATATTTTGGGATTGGTTGATATGATTGGTTGGTGTTCGGGGGGGCCTCGGGTGGATTCCAGATGGTTAACAGATCGATTGGGACATGAATGATGAGCTGGAGGGGGTCTGGTTGCTGGTGTAATCACTTCCGTGGAGGGTTCACCGCATAAGCGGCCCCGAAGAAGAAAGGAAGGAAACCGCAGAAGCGGTTAGAAATGAAGGAGTTAGAGGCCGCAGGTGCAAAGGAATTTCCGCACCTGCGTGATCGCAGATGCGGTCGGTGCGGTGCAGAAGCGGGCTAGGGCAGCTGGAGGAAGACTGCAGAAGCGGTATTGGAATCGCACCTACGGGGTCGTAGAAGCGGTATTGGAACCGCACCGCAGAAGCGGTCAAGTGACCGCATGTGCGTGAGGTTCGGCTGGGCAGTGTGTTCTTTAAAGAATGAGTTTTGGCTCATTTTTCACACATTTTCTCTTGTTTGGGCGATTTTGGAGAGCTTCAAGTGGGAGTTTTTATCATCAACAGCAAGGTAATCTACCCCCACCTATCTTGAGTTAAATACCTTGATTATGTATGGGTTTTTGGCATGAAAATTGGTAGAAATTTAGGGGTTCGAAGAAAACCTGGAAAATTCGTATTCTTGGACTTTAACCACGATTTTTGTCATGGAATTGAGAGTAAATTATATATTTGAGTTCGTGTATGGGTAAACTTTATCTTCGAGAAATTTTGAAATCCGGGCACGTGGTTCCGAGGGCATTTTTGTCAACTTTTCCATCGGGGTTAGGAATTGTTATAAATTGGATTATTATGAGTAATTGACCATATATTAATGGATTGACATAATTATTAGCTAGTTTTGGAGCGTTGTGCATCAGTTTGAGTCTTCAGAAAGGCGTGGAATGCCGGTTATGGAACTTCAGAGCGAGGTGAGTTTCCTTTATAACCTTGTAAGAGGGAATTGTCCCCATAGGTAAGTTGATTGGTTATATGCTCCTATTTGTGGAGGCTAAGTACGCACGAGGTGACGAGAGTCCGTACGTAGCTACTATTATGCTTAAGTCCGGGTTGTTAAGGTCCAAAAGCATGCTTACTTGTAATACTTGTAACTTTGTTGACAAACTCGAAAATGTTTAAAACATATCGAACGTGTAAATGAATTCCTAAAAGGCTAGATTTCATTTCTTGACTTTTAAAAGAGAAACTTGCCTTTTCCTGAATATTTGCTCCTTGATGAATTATTGATTTGCCTGTTTGAATGTGTTTATCTATTGTGGAACGGGCAGAACGCCTCGGTAGATTAAATAAATTCATCTATGGTTCGCGCCATTCGACCCTCTGGCAATGCACGGTTTAAATATTGTTCGATCGGGCCGTACGACCTCGACATGATTTGCACATGCTTGTATTTCTTCGAGATTAGACGGGATACTTGCTGAGTATATGTTGTTTTCGTACTCATGCTACACTTGCTGTGCATTTTTGTTGCACCAGCATATGCATCTCTAGTGGCCTAGTGGGCGTAGCAGCATGGTTGATATGGAGACTTAAGTGAGCTGCACTTCTTGAGACGACCCACAACCAGCAAAGTCTCTTTCAGATTATTGTATTTACTTTCTGTCCAATTTATATTCCGGACAGTTATTGTATTATATTGCTTCCTAGAGATAGCTTATGTACTTGTGACACCGAGTTCTGGGATGGTTATGGGGTATTTTGTATTGACTTCTTGACATATATATATTTATTTAATTTGAATTGAGTATCTTTTATTAGTAAAAATTGAAAAAAAAATAGAGTTTTCACAATTATTTAAATAAAAATTTAATTAAGTATTTATGGTTGGCTTGCCTGACAGCGGTGTCCGACGTCATTACGACCCTTAGTAGATTTTGGATCATGGCAATTATCTACAATTGTAAAAACAGAACTCACACTTATGTTGAATGTGTGTTAATTGTGCATTTAAGTAAAATTAATTTTCACGCTAGTTGAAGGATATTTGAAATAGGAAAAAAAAGAGGTGAATTGTTTGCTTAAAAGCAAAGACACGATAAGTATTACACTTGAAGCTATGCTCGAGACTTGAAAGGGGAAAACGACAAAAAAAAATATATACAAGTTTTGGAGTATATTTTATTTGACAAGTGTGTCAAAATGTTAAAAATCTAGTAAAGGAATTAAGTAAGTAATGTATTACGAATAAAGAAAAAATTCGGTAAAATTTAGTAGACGTTTGGACATAAAAATTGTCATTTAAAAAAAAAATAGTATTTAAATTAAGTTAAAAAATGATAGCTCGACATGCATTTCACTTTTTTTCAAAAAATTTACTTTTTTCCGAAATGCGTTTGGCCATGAAATTTGTAATTTTCATTTGAAGATGAGTTTCGAATTTTTTTGAAAAAATTTGAAAAACTCCAAAAAGCAATATTTCAAAATTTCACTTCAAATCGCTCACGAAAATTCAAAAAACTGCCCAAAATTGTATTCATGTCCAAACACAACTCTAACTTTCAAATACCGTTTTAAAAAAAAGTGACTTCTTTCCGGAATTTTACAATTCTAAGTTTGAAATTCACTCACTTTGGGCGTTATTACGATTCGACAATAACCACAGTAAAATTCAAGAAGACTAGCATCTACTACGTGAAGTGCACGTACTCCTCAGTTGGACTACTTTTTTAGGCTATAATAATTGTGGCAATGATATGCTTAATAGATTCAATTATTTCCTATGCCAACCCACACCATATCTACTGGGATTTTCTTATATATTAAAATAATTTGAAGGGAGGATTTTATGCAGCAAATCTAATAAAGAAAAGCTAATATAGAGATCTTCAGCTGGATGATACTTATATTTATGGGGCCAATTTATATATTTCTTGATATTCTAACTGCATTCCCTCTATTACATTAGTTAAATGCTAATCTACCACAGTCCACCACAAAAACAACCATTTGTTAAGAATGATAATAAATTTTTACCATAGTATGTATCGAAAATTGAAATTATTTTCCATCTTTTTAAACCAAAAACCCGTCGATGGGAAGGTTTATATTGAATTATGGTAAGCTAAGATAATCTTTACCTAATTTAACAGTGTGTATGCAGACTTTGTCCGGCCTTTCCTCGGATCTCGCGCTTAGCGGGAGCTTAAAGTATCGGACTAACTTTTTTAGTGTGTATGCAGACCTTACCCCTACGTTGAGAAGGTAAAACTAAATCAAAATGATTTCAAATACTAACATGTTCTTACAAAAAAAAAAAATACATCTAAGAAAATTGACACTTGAGAAGTTGCTTGCAATTGATCCAGCTAAGTAAATCAACAGGCCCAAGATGACTTTTGAATAGAGACTTTTTCCTTTCTATATCATATATGAAATCTTATTATTAAAAATGTGCATAGTTTCATATTTATCCGTCATGTTCATAGTTTTTCTATAATTATTATACCATTCATTGAATACTAATTATTAGGAGCTGATTACTTCCTAATTAGACGCGCTACAAATCAGGAACAGAACATTCTAATTGATTTAGCGACCTTCGGATCAAATTTGAAACGCAAATCCTATATCTTCAATTTAAAATCAAATTACATAGACTTTTTTCTACAAAAACTCTTTTCTTCGATATTTTTCCTTAAGCCACAAATAAAAAAAGATAAATTCGTCAACAAATTCGAATCAAATTGTAGAAATCAGTTCTGCAAAAGCTCAGTTCGTCGATATTCTCTCTACATCTCTCTGTATTTCTCAATCGTAAATTTCAGTAATACAAAACAAATGAAAAGAGAGCAGCAATTTCACCATTGACAGTCATTAAAAAGCTTGAAAGCTTTAAATTTAAATTTGGATTTTCAAAAATCATTATTTGTTTGGATTGGGTGTTGTTGAAAATAATCGGAAATATGGTTTGGAGTTTATATCTCAATTTTGAGGGGTTTTGATGAAGATTAGACTTGGTTTTGACTAAATTTCAGATTGAAACTCGAAGAAGAAGAAGACATATTGCAGAAATTGTAGATAAATTGTAAATTATTTGTATTCTGATTATAGATGCTTTATTTTCTGTTTTCATAAATAAAAAACGGCTAAAACTTCTACAAATGTTCTGAAAAAACGCAATTATGTCAAAAATCTCAATTATGCTACAATTGAATGTGAATTGGGATATAAAGATTCAATGTACCCAGTTTGTATATATTTTGTAGATAAGTTGTAGATTATTTGTATTCTAATTGTAGATGCTTTGTTTTCTATTTTCACAAATCAAAAACGACTAAAACTTCTACAAATCTTATGCAAAAAAATATAATTATGTCGAAAATCCCAATTAAACTACAATCGAATGAGAATTAGGATATTAAAATTCAATATACCCAGTTTGTAGATATTTTATAGATAAATTGTAGATTATTTGTATTCTGATTGTAGATGCTTTATTTTTTATTTTCACAAATAAAAAACGACTAAAAATTCTATAAATCTTATGTATCTTTTAAAGAAAGTTGATATACAAAATTCAAGATTCCAGCACTATATTTCATTGAAACCCCAACACAAAATGAGCATGCTTCTATTACCAATAGAAACAACACTGAAACTAGAAGATACTAATAAGTAAAATCACCTAGAAAAAAGACACTACTAGAAATCCGGAAAAAAGCAACCACGAAAAGCGACCAGAGTTGGTCGCTTATTGGCCAAAAAGCGACCAAAAAGCGACCAAACACACCTGGTCCATATTAAGCTGGTCTATTTACCTTAGGGACCAAAGTTGGTCGCTAATTAGCGACCAACCTTGGTCCCCAAAGTAAAGGGACCAAATATTCAGTATATTGACTATAGCGACCAACTTTCGTCGCTACAATATTTTAATAGTATAAATTTGGCGACCAAAGTTGGTCTCTTTATGTAAATTATATTTTTTTATATTTATTATTAATCATAAAATAGCGACCAACTCTGGTCTGTAAATAAAAATATTATACTTTAATATCTAAAAAATAGCATAAATATTTTTAATTTATTTTTAAAATTGATCAAAGTTGGTCGCCAACTTCATGAGTTAATTTTTTTTAATTAATAAGCGACCAACTTTGGTCTCTATATTTCCAGAAATTGTTGATTTTCTGGGAAGTAGCGACCAAAGCTGGTCGCTTTTTCTGAAATCTGTGTTATAGCGACCAATCTTGGTCGCTATTTCCCAGAAAATTATTTTTTTAAATAGAAAAGCGACCAAGTGGCGACCAAAGTTGGTCGCTATTTTTGGTATATTGCTGGCAGGAACTGCCTGTTTTGGCAACTACACCACCTGCCGGCTTACCAAATATCCTAAACAGGCATTTTATGCCAACAACAACAACAACAACACTAAAAAGCAATAAAATATAAAGATCAATAGAACCAAAACATTAAGCTAACAAAACTAAGTTAACATTTATTACAAGCTCATTCGAAAATTAGTTCTATTGTCTAGTTCAAAGTATATAAAGTAGTTCTTTTAGCATCCTCGTTCGAAAGTTGGATTGCCTCGACCGACTTGTTTGGTGGCTGACTGCATATGAATTTCCCCACATCAGTTGTGAAGCGAACCTATAAGAAAAATTATATTGAATTAATATTTTAAAATTTATATAAACGTAAATAAAAATACTTAATGAAACCTAAAAAACTTACATGTATAGTCGAGGCTCGACGCTGTAACGACCCGACTGGTCGTTTTGTATTTTCGAATCCCGTTCCCCTAAATAATACTTTTCGCACTTGCTTTAGATAATTTATGACTTGCGGGGACAGGTGGTTCGGAAGTTAGAAGAGTCTGAGCGAGATTAAGCCTAGTTGCTTCTTTAAGTTCCTTTAAAAAGGCCAAGTTTGACTTTGGTCAATATTTAGGGGAAACGGACCCGAAATCGTGATTTGATAATTTCTGAGGGTCCGCGGGAAAATATGGAACCTGGGCGTATACCCGAGTAATGAATTTTTATGTAAAATTATTAAGTTTAAGTTTTAAAGAATTAAATAAATTAAGAAATTATTATTTTCATAGGTATCGGGTTCGGATTTCGATTCCAAAACTTGATACATTTCCAAAATATCAGTTAAGACCCACCCGTAAAATTTGGTATCAATCAGAGTAGTTTAAGGGCGTTTTGACTCGTTGAAGGGAAATTAAGAACTTGAAGTTCATTAAGTTGATTCATTTGGTTTTGGGGTTCGACTCCTTGATTTAGCGTTGTTTTGGGTGTTTCGAGGGTCCGACTAGGTCCGCCTCGTAATTTCAAACTTGTCGGTATGTTCGGGCGGGACTCGGGAGCCCCGAGCGTCAAATGGTCGAGGTTCGAGCGAAGTTAAAACTTAGAGATTTTGCTGATTCTGTCATAACCGCTTCTGCGGCTCTTGGACCGTAGAAGCGGTCATTTGATCGCAGAAGCGGTGTAGGGCAGCTCAGGGAAAATCGCAGAAGCGATTTCTAGACCGCAGAAGCGGTCCCGCATAGGCAGCTTCTGGACCGCAGAAGTGGTACTTCCAATCTGGGCCAGGACCGCAGAATCAGCCCTTTTTTCGCAGGAGCAGATTCCGCAGAAGCGGAAATTCGTCCGCTGAAGCAAAAATCGCTGGGACAGTGGAGTTCATTAAATACAAACCCAACCCCATTTCCTTCATTTCTCATTATACATTTGGGCGATTTTAGTGATTCCAAAGGGGGGATTTCAACATAGCATCACAAGGTAAGTAATCCCCACTCATTCTTCATTTAAATACATGAATATTAGATAGATTTTACACTAATAATTAAGTAAAATCAAAGGGGTTAGGGCTAGACCTAGGGTTTTTATGAAATTAATGTTTAACCACATAATTAGCTAGGTAATGAACTATAAATCACATATTAGTGATCCTTAGGTTATAGAGAATAATTTTCTTCGAAAAATCTCGGGATCCGGGCACGTGGGCCCGAGGTTGGAATTTAGAAAATTTATGGGAAAGTTTGGAAAATCACTTAAATAGTTATAATTCAATCTTGTAAGCCCTATTGACTAATCCCTATATTGTTTAACTAGTTCATGCGCTTTCGGCTTCGCTTTGAGGTTTCAGGCTTGTTCTTGATAGTTGGAAGTGTGCTTCGGAGCGAGGTGAGTCTCCTTTCTAACCTCGTGAGGGGGAATTATCCCTTTAGGACTAATAAATGATAAATTGCTATTAAATGCGGGGGCTACGTACGTACTACGTGACGAGAGTCCGTGTAACTACTATGATATTAAATGTTTGGGTAGTTTAGGACCCACATCATGCCTAATGTGAGATATATATTATTTGAATTATTAAAATAATATTTTATGATATGTTAAGATATTAGAGAAGAACGAAAAGTGATCATACGAATATTGTTGAACCTTGAAAGGATTTCCTTGTGTATAAATGATGCCTTTGTGTGCATTCTTGATGTTTTAATTGATATTTGTGGATCGGGCCGATCGCCTCGGTGAAATAGATGCATCTATGGTACGGGCCGCTCGACCCTCGGCAGTGCACAATTTATATTTCGTTGGAGCGGGCCGTCGACCTCGGCATTGTTGCGCATGATATATATATATACATACATGTATGCTCGAGCTTAGACATTTCATGATTTATTGCTAATTATTGTAAAGAAAAAAATGTGATTAAGAAGATGATTATGACTTCCATGATAACTCTCGTATAAATGAACTATTTATGTCCTAAATTGTACATCATTATTTTAATATTATCTTGACCTAGTGGGTATCAAGTCGACCTCTCGTCTCTACCTCTTCGAGATTAGGCGGGATACTCATTGGGTACATATTGTTTATGTACTCATGCTACGCTTCTGTAATTAAATGTACAGGTTCTGAGGCCGATTCATCTAGTTACCGATCGGGCACGCGCCAGTGAGCTGCGGAAGAGACTTCTACGGTGAGCTGCTTCCCTTCCTATGCCGCTCAGCAGCCGGATGGAGTCTTCTTTTGTATTTTGCAGTCTTTCTTTATTTCAGACAGTAGGATAGAGGTGTTTTGTATATTCTACTAGATGCCCGTACGTGTCACACTAGGTCTTGGCACACACTTTAGTAAACTAGTTTTGGGTTGTAATATTATGTCCCTATATGGATTACTGTATCGGGTTTCTGAAAACCCCTTTTGGGATGCTTATTCCCCTTCTTAAAAATAGTGATGTCGTTTAATTTAGAGATGTCTTACGCACTTGGCTTACCCGGCAAGGTTGTTGGGTGCCATCATGACCTGTTATGGAAATGGGTCGTGACAATATGGTATCAGAGCACTAGGTTCACGTAGGTCTCACAAGTTATGGGCAAACCTAATAGAGTCTTGTAGATCGGTACGGAGACGTCTGTATTTATCTTCCATATGCTATAGGGTATTAGGAAAGACTACTCTTTATTCACTTCCTGTCGTGCAATGGTTGATGTGCTAAATTTCCATTTCTCTTCTATCACAGATGGTGAGAACTCGTACCGCTGACGTTCCGGACCTGGAAGGAGCTGCTCCCCCCGTTGCTAGAGGCCGAGGTCGAGGTCGGGGGAGGACACCGGCCCATGGTAGGGGACAAGGGCGCCCCAGAGCCATTCTAGTCATACCACCAGCAGACCCGGTGGGGGATCCCATTATTGAAGAGCAGGGTGAGGTACCTGTAGCTGAGCCTACCCCGGCATATTTCATGACAGCACCGGGATTTCAGGAGGTCATGGGCCGTATGCTTTGGTTCATGGACACTATGACTCGGGATGGTTTATTTCCAGCGGATCCAGCTACTTCACAGGTAGGAGGGGGAGCACAAATCTCTACTGCCCAGGCCCCAGGTCATACAGCTGCAGTTTATCAGACCCCGGGTGTACTACCCACAGGTGGGGTTCAGCCAGTTACTGCAGTGGCACCCCAGCCCAAGCCAGCTATGGATGGCGATCCGCAGAAGCTATTGGACAGATGGACCAGGTTGCGCCCTCCAGTCTTCGGGGGTGAGCGTCATGAGGATGCCCAGGACTTTATTGACAGGTGCAGGGATAGACTGCACAATATGAGGATACTTGAGTCACATGGAGTTGACTTCACCACTTTCTAGTTGGAGGGCAGGGCCCGTAGATGGCGGCAGTCCTATGCTCTTAGCAGGCCATCAGGTTCTCCACCCCTCACTTGGGGTCAGTTCACCCAGTTATTTCTTGATCGGTACATTCCACCCTCTGAGAGGGAAGGGCTGCGTCATCAGTTTAAGCATTTACAACAGGGTCAGATGTCAGTGACCGATTATGAGGCGAGATTCTCTGAGTTGTCTCGCCATACACTTATAATACTTCCCACAGAGGCAGAGAGGGTACGATGATTTGTTGCGGGATTACATCCCACTATTCGGAACAGTATGGCTCGAGAGGTGGAGATGGGCACAGGTTATCAGCTTACACTTGAGATTGCTCGTAGGATTGAGGGTTACCGTCAGAGGGGTTTTGAGCAGATGCAGCAGGAGAAGAGGGCCAAATTCTCTGGAGAGTTTAGAGGCGCCACAGCTAGGGGTAGAGGTCACTCCGGGAGTGGTCAACCCAGTAGGCCCCCAGTTTCAGCACCACCACCTGTTCGGGGTGCTCCAGTGCGCTCTTATTTCAGCGCCATGCCAGAGAGTTCTTATCGCCCACCATCCATTCAGGGTTCTTCCAGTGGGTATTCAGGTCCTCCAGATTCTTCCGGTTCTTATCTCAGTGCCATGCCGGAGAGTTCATACCGCCCGCCAGCCATTCAGACTTCTTCCAGTGGATCTTCTAGTTTTCAGAGTCAGCCATCCGGGCAGCAGGTCGCCGCACCATATTATTTTGAGTACGGAGACCCAGGTCACATGAGGAGGTACTGCCCCAGGCTTCGGGCCAAGGCTATACAGCAGGGACAGCAGCCCATGGTTCCAGCACCAGTGACCCAGCCACCTAGAGGTAGAGGACAGACCAGTAAAGGTCGTCCTAGAGGTGGAGGCTAGACAGGGAGAGGTCAGCCAGATGCTTCTCAGTCGGGCGGACGCCAGGCAGCCGGCGCTCCAGCCAGATTCTATGCTCTCCCGGCCAGGCCAGATGCATGGGCCTTAGATGCCGTTATCACAGGTATTATTTTAGTCAGCGGTAGGGGCGCTTCGGTATTATTTGATTCAGGATCTACTTATTCTTATGTGTCCGCTCTGTTTGCTCGTTTTCTGGTTACTTCTCCCGAGTTCTTGGGTGTTCCTGTTCATGTGTCCACTCCTGTGGGTAATTGTGTGGTTGTGGATCGGGTCTACCGGTCCTGCGTGATTACTTTCTGTGGTTATGAGACTAGAGCAGACCTTCTGTTGCTTGATATGCTTGATTTTGAGGTTATTTTAGGCTTGGATTGGTTATCCCCATATCACGCCATCATTAATTGTCATGCCAAGACTATTTTGCTAGCTATGCCAGGATTGCTGAGATTAGAGTGGAAGGGTTCCATAACTGATACGCCTAGCAGAGTTATTTCTTTCTTGAAGGCTCAGCGCATGGTTGAGAAAGGGTGTTTGGCTTATTTAGCTTATGTTTGAGACACCACCGCAGAGTCTCCGATGATTGATTCAGTGCCAGTGGTCTGAGAGTTCGCTGATGTTTTCCCTTCTGATCTTCTGGGCATGCCTCCGGATTGCAATATTGATTTCTGTATTGACTTGGCTCCAGGCACTCGGCCTATATCTATCCCACCGTACCGGATGGCTCCTAAGGAGCTGAAGGAGCAGTTGGAGGAGTTGCTAGCAAAGGGGTTTGTTAGGCCCAGTGTATCGCCTTGGGGTGCGCTGGTGTTATTCGTAAAGAAGAAGAATGGGACTATGCGGATGTGCATTGATTACCACCAGTTGAACAAAGTCACCATCAAGAACAAGTATCCATTGCCCCGTATTGATGATTTGTTTGGCCAGCTACAGGGTGCCAGGGTATTCTCTAAGATTGACTTGAGGTCAGGGTATCATCAGCTGAAGATTGGGGATTCAGATGTTTCGAAGACTGCGTTAAGGACTAGATATGGCCACTACGAGTTCCTGGTGATGTCATTTGGCTTGACTAATGCCCCAGTGGCATTTATGGATTTGAAGAACAGGGTGTTCAGGCCTTATATTGATTCCTTTGTTATCGTCTTCATTGACGACATCTTGATATACTCGCGTAGCTTGGGGGAGCATGAGCAGCATTTGAGAGTAGTGCTTTAGACCTTGCGAGAGCAGTAGCTATATGCTAAGTTCTCCAAGTGTGAGTTTTGGCTAAAGTCAGTAGCATTCTTGGGGCATAAAGTGTCAGGAGAGGGTATTAAGGTGGATCCTAAGAAGATTGAGGCAGTTCAGAGTTGGCCACGACCTACTTCAGTGACGGAGATCAGGAGTTTCCTGGGGTTAGCAGGTTACTACAGATGATTTGTGCAGGGCTTTTCATCAATTGCATCACCTTTGACCAGACTGACCCAGAAGGGTGCCCCATTTCATTGGTCCGATGAGTGCGATGAGAGCTTTCAGAAGCTCAAGAGTTCTCTGACTACTGCACCGGTTCTTATATTTCCCTCCGGTTCGGGGATGTATACTGTATATTGCGACGCTTCTCGCGTCAGTTTGGATGTGTATTGATGCAGGAGTGGCGAGTTATTGCGTATGCTTCACGACAGCTGAAGGTCCATGAGAAAAATTACCCTGTGCACGATCTAGAGTTGGCGGCGATTGTTCATGCTCTTAAGATATGGAGGCATTATTTGTATGGGGTGTCATGTGAGGTTTATACAGACCATCGCAGCTTACAACACTTATTCAGGCAGAGGGATCTTAATTTGAGACAGTGCAGGTGGCTTGAGTTACTAAAGGATTATGACATTACCATCCTTTATCATCCGGGTAAGGCGAATGTAGTTGCGGATGCCTTGAGCAGGAAGGCGGAGAGTATGGGTAGCTTGGAATTCATCTCTGCTGTGATGAGACCATTAGCTTTAGACATTCAATCCCTAGCTAACAGACTTGTGAGATTGGACATTTTGGAGCCCGGCCAAGTTTCTAGCATGTGTAGTTACTCAGTCTTCATTATTAGGGCAGATTAAGGCCCCACAGTTCGGTGATCCGCATTTGGAGGTCCTCAGAGAGACGGTACTTCAGGGAGGTGCCAAGGAGATTTCTATTGGAGAGGATGGTGTGTGACGACTTCAGGGCCGTGTATGTGTTCCTAATGTTGGTGGCTTGAGGGAGAGGATTCTAGAGGAGGCCCACAGTTCGAGGTACTCCATCCATCCAGGTGCCATGAAGATGTATCGTGACTTGAGGACGCATTACTGGTGGCGGAGGATGAAGAGGGACACTGCGGAGTATGCGGC
The DNA here is from genome assembly GCA_026770625.1 of Nicotiana glauca. Lineage (NCBI taxonomy): Eukaryota > Viridiplantae > Streptophyta > Magnoliopsida > Solanales > Solanaceae > Nicotiana > Nicotiana glauca. Next base: position 23,913 of record MU677435.1, read on the forward strand.
TAAATATTTGAATTGCCAGCAGTTCAAGCATGAGCACTAGAGGCCAGGTGGCCTACTTCAGCGGATGACCATTCCAGAATGGAAGTGGGAGCGCATCACTATGGATTTCACGGTTGGGTTGCCGCGGACTCAGCGGAAGGTTGATTCAGTGTGGGTTAATGTGGATAGATTTACCAAGTCCGCCCATTTCATTCCAGTGGAGACTACTTATACGGCAGAGAGCTATGCTCAGATTTACATTCGGGAGATAGTGAGGTTGCACGGTGTGCCGATCTCCATCATATCAGACAGAGGCCCTCAGTTCACTTCCCATTTCTGGAGAGCTGTTCAGAGTGAGTTGGGGACCCGCATGGAGCTTAGCACGGCATTCCATCCTCAGATCGACGGGCAGTCAGAGCGGACAGTTCAGATTTTAGAGGATATGCTTAAAGCATGCGTGATTGACTTTGGAGGGCAGTGGGATCAGTTCTTACCCTTGGTGGAGTTTGCATATAATAACAGCTATCAGTCCAGCTTAGAGATGGCCCCGTATGAGGCCTTATATGGTCGGCGTTGTCGTTCTCCGATCGGGTGGTTTGAGCCTGGTGAGGCTAGGCTGCTTGGTACAGACTTGGTTCAGGATGCCTTGGATAAGGTAAAGTTGTTCAGGAGAGACTTTGCACAGCTCAGTCCAGGCAGAAGAGTTACGGGGATCAGAAGGCGCGTGATGTATCATTTATGGTTGGCGAGAAGGTTCTCTTGAAGGTTTTTCCCATGAAGGGCATTATGAGATTCGGAAAAAATGGCAAGTTGAGCCCAAGGTTTATTGGCCCCTTTGAGGTGTTGAGGCGAGTTGGGGAGGTTGCCTATGAGCTTGCTTTACCTCCCAGTTTATCAGGAGTTCATCCAGTCTTCCATGTGTTGATGCTCCGGAAGTATCATGCTGACTATTCGTATGTGTTGGATTTCAGTACCATTCGGTTAGATGAGAGCTTGGGCTACGAGGAGGAGCCAGTTGCCATTTTTGATAGACAGGACCGCCAGATGAGGTCCAAGAAGATTTCTGCAGTAAGAGTCCAGTGGAGGGGCCAACCAGTCGAGGAGGCGACCTGGGAGTCCGAGGAGGACATGCGGAGCTGATATCCCCACTTATTCAGCAGTCCAGGTACTTTTTTATGTCGGTTCGAGGACAAACATTTGTTTAAGAGGTGGGGATGTAACGACCTGACTGGTCATTTTGCATTTTCGAACCCCGTTCCCCTAAATAATACTTTCGTACTTGCTTTAGCTAATTTATGACTTGCGGGGACGGGTGGTTCAGAAGTTAGAAGAGTCTGAGCGAGATTAAGCCTAGTTTCTTCTTTAAGTTCCTTTAAAAAGACCAAGTTTGACTTCGATCAATATTTTGGGGAAACGGACCCGACATCGTAATTTGATAATTTTTGAGGGTGCGCGGGAAAATATGGGACCTGGGCGTATGCCCGGAATCAAATTCCGAGGTCCATATCCCGAGTAATGAATTTTTATGTAAAATTGTTAAGTTTAAGTTTCAAAGAATTAAATAAACTAAGAAATAATTTTTTTCATAGGTATCGGGTTCGGATTCCGATTCCGAAACCTAGTACAAGTCTGAAATATCAGTTAAGACCCACCCATAAAATTTGGTGTCAATCCGAGTAGTTAAGGGCATTTTGACTCGTTGAGGGAAAATTAAGAACTAGAAGTTCATTAAGTTGATTCAATTGGTTTTGGGGTTCGACTCCTTGATTTAGCGTCGTTTTGGGTGTTTTGAGGGTCCGACTAGGTCCGCCTCGTGATTTCAGACTTGTTGGTATGTTCGAACGGGGCTCGGGAGCCCTGAGTGTCAAATAGTCAAGGTTCGAGCGAAGTTGAAACTTAGAGAAAAACCAACTTTGCTGCTTCTGTCATAACCGCTTCTGCGGCTCTTGGACCGCAGAAGTGAGACCGCAGAAGCGGTCATTTGATTGCAGAAGCGGTGTGGGGCAGCTCAGGGAAAATCGCAAAAGCAATTTCTAGACCGCAGAATCGGTCCCGCATAGGCGGCTTCTGGACCACAGAAGCGGTACTTCCAATCTAGGCCAAGACCGCAGAAGCGGCCCTTTTTCCGTAGGAGCAGATTCCGCAGAAGCGGAAATTCGTTCGCTAAAGCGAAAATCATTGGGACAGTGGAGTTGATTAAATACGAACCAACCCCATTTCCTTCATTTCTCATTATACATTTGGGCGATTTTGGTGATTCCAAAGGGGGGATTTCAACATAACATCACAAGATAAGTAATCCCCACTCATTCTTAGTTTAAATACATGAATATTAGATAGATTTAACACTAATAATTAAGTAAATTCAAAGGGGTTAGGGCTAGACCTAGGGGTTTTATGAAATTAAGGTTTAACCACATAATTAGCTATGTAATGAACTAGAAATCACATATTAGTGATCCTTAGGTTATAGAGAATAATTTTCTTCGAAAAATCTCGGGATCCGGGCACGTGGGCTCGGGGTCGGAATTTAGGAAATTTATGGGAAAGGTTGGGAAATCACTTAAATAGTTAGAATTCAACCTTGTAAGCCCTTATTGACTAATCCCTATATTGTTTAACTAGTTCGTGCACTTTCGGCTTCGCTTTGAGGTTTCGGGCTTGTTCTTGATAGTTGGAAGTGCGCTTCGGAGCGAGGTGAGTCTCCTTTCTAACCTCGTGAGGGGGAATTGTCCCTTTAGGACTAATAAATAATAAATTGCTATTAAATGAGGGGGCTACGTACGTACTAGGTGACGAGAGTCCGTGCGTAGCTACTATGATATTAAATGTTTGGGTAGTTTAGGACCCACATCATGCCTAATGTGAGATATCCATTATTTGAATTATCAAAATAATCTTTTATGATATGTTAAGAGACTAGAGATGAATGAAAAGTGATCATACGAATATTGTTGAACCTTGTAAGGATTTCCTTGTGTATAAATGATGCCTTTGTATGCATTCTNTACGGGCCGCTCGACTCTTGGCAGTGCACAATTTATATTCCGTTGGAGCGGGCCGTCGACCTCGGCATTGTTGCGCATGATATATATATATATACATACATGTATGCTCGAGCTTAGACCTTTCATGATTTATTGCTAATTATTGTAAAAGAAAAAAAATGATAAAGGAAAAATGTGATTAAGAGCATGATTATGACTTCCATGATAACTGTCGTATAAATGAACTATTTATGCTCTAAATTGTACATCATTATTGTAATATTATCTTGACCTAGTGGGTATCAAGTCGACCTCTCGTCTCTACCTCTTCGAGATTAGGCGGGATACTCACTGGGTACATATTGTTTATGTACTCATGCTAGGCTTATGTACTTAAATGTACAGGTTCTGAGGCCGATTCATCTGGTTACCGATCGGGCACGCTCCAGTGAGCTGCGGCAGAGACTTCTACGGTGAGCTGCTTCCCTTCCTACGCCACTCAGCAGCCGGATGGAGTCTTCTTTTGTATTTTTCTGTCTTTATTTATTTCAGACAGTAGGATAGAGGTGTTTTGTATATTCTACTAGATGCCCGTACTTGTGGCACCAGGTCTTGGCACACACTTTAGTAGACTAGTTTTGGGCTGTAATATTATGTCCCTATATGGATTACTGTATCGGGTTTCTAAAAACCCTTTTTGGGATGCTTATTTCCCTTCTTAAAATTAGTGATATCATTCAACTTAGAGATGTCTTCCGCACTTGGCTTGCCCAGCAAGGTTGTTGGGTGCCATTATGACCTGTTATGGAAATGGGTCGTGACAGACGCTCTACCCACCTTTCTGAATCAGTCTCTTTCTTCTTCTTTACAATACGAGTTTCACTGAATAGCTCATCTTGCTTCATTGGCATCATAAAGCTGTCCGGTGACTTTGGTGATTATCCTCGTGGTACTATTACTCGAGATGAACTGGGATATAGAGAATAACTTAGATACAGTAGCTGACAGGGTGTGTCTTTTGATCAATTATTTTTCTCGTTAGCGACAATGATGTTGAGACTGCAATGGCATGTATTTCAAATAGTGATGGTGTAGGCAGGAATTTTAACATTTTCTAAGTAGATCAAAGAAAGATTATATAGGAATTCTGTACTTCATTTTCCAAGAAGAAAAAAAGTTTAATTGAGAGTGACAAGGGTAATGGTGACGTAATGTTTCCCGTCGGTCATGATAGTTCCCATAAAATGGGGATCATAAGACTCTATGATGACAAAGATTATAGGAAGCTTTGTTCTCAACTTTCTTCCAAGTCAGAACCGTACAAGCTTAATGAGATATTGGTGATATATTCTTCGTATTCAGACAATGGTTTGACTGAAAAAAGTATGGAACTACTAATCAAAAGAATTAAAGCTAAAACATTTTTCTTGGTAGAGAAGGATGCTGAAAAATATTTTAGCTTTAATTCTTTTGATTAGCATTTTCATACTTTTGTCAGTCAAATCATTGTCTGAATCTGAAGAATATATCACCAATATCTCATTAAGCTTGTACGGTTCAGACTTGGAAGAAAGTTGAGAACAAAGCTTCCTATAATCTCTGTCATCATAGAGTCTTATGATCCCCATTTTATGGGAACTGCCATGACCGATGGAAAATATTCCATCACCATCACCCTTGTCACTCCCAATTAAACTCCTTTTCCTCTTGGAAATTGAAGTATAGAATTCCTCTATTACCTCTTCTTTTATCTACTTAGGAAATTTTAAACTCCTACCTACACCATAACTATTTGAAACACATGTTCTTGACTTCTCATCATCGTTGTCGCTAATAAAAAGAACAATTAAAGGCACACTCTGCCAGATACTGTGTCTTAGTTATTCTTGGTGGAAGTTCCTTTGCATGTCTAATATTACCATCAACCCATTCTACAAAATTCTCCCGCAATCTAAAATTCCAATACATAAACCAAAATTTTAATTCATATCCTAAAGGTTCAACTCATATCCAAAAAAAATTCAATTAACAATCTAAAATTCCAATTCATAAACTAAAATTCCAATTCATAAACAAAAATTCAAGTCATATCCTAAAGGTTCTAGTCATATCCTAAAGCTTCAATTCATATCCTAAAGGTTCTAGTCATATCCTAAAGGTTCTAGTCATATCATAAAATCTCAAGTTCATATCCAAAAATTCCAATTCATAAACTAAAATTCCAATTAATATCCTAAAGCTTCAATTCATATCCTAAAGGTTCTAGTCATATCCTAAAGGTTCTAGTCATATCCTAAAAGCTCAAGTTCATATCCTTAAATTCCAATTCATAAACTAAAATTTCAATTCATATCCTAAAGTTTCAATTCATATCCTAAAGGTTCTAGTCATATCCTAAAGGTTCTAGTAAAAATTTATATAAAAGTAAATCAAAATACTTAATAAAAAGTAAAAAACTTACATGTATGTAGTCGAGGCTCGACCCTCCTTTCTGAATCAGTCACTTTCTTCTTCTTTACAATACGAGTTTCATTGAATAGCGCATCTTGCTTCATTAGCATCATAAAGCTGTCTAGTGGCTTTGGTGATTATCCTCGTGGTACTATTACTCGGGATGAACTTTGATACAGAGAATAACTTGGATACAGTACCTGACAGAGTGCGTCTTTGATCAATTGTTGATCTCATTAGCTACATTGACAATGAGAAGGCAACGACATGTGTTTCAAAATAGTGATGGTGTAGGTATGATTTAACATTTTCTAAGTAGATAAAAGAGGTTATAGAGAAATTCTATACTTCACTTTCCAAGAGGAAAAGAAGTTTGATTGATACTGACAAGGTTGATGAAGACGGAATGTTTTTCGTTGGTCATCGCAGTTCCCATAAAACGTGGATCATAAGACTCTATGATGACAAAGATTATAGGAAGTTTTGTGCTCAACTTTCTTCCAAGTCTGATCTGTACAAGCTTAATGTGATATTAGTGATATTTATTCGGATTCAGACAATGATTTGACCGACAAAAGTATGGAAATGCTCTTAAAAGAATTAAAGGTAAAACATTTTTCTTGGTAGAGAAGGATGCTGAAAAACATTTTACTTTTAATTCTTTTTAAGAGCATTTCCATACTTTTGTCGGTCAAATTATTATCTGAATACGAAGAAATATCACCAATATCACATTAAGCTTGTACGGATCAGACTCGAAAGAAAGTTGAGTGAAAAACTTCCTATAATCTCTGTCATCATAGAGTCTTATGATCCACGTTTTATAGGAACTGCGACGACCAACGGAAAACCATCCGTCTTCATCAACCTTGTCACTCTCAATTAAACTTCTTTTCCTCATGGAAAATGAAGTACAGAATTCCTCTATAAGCTCTTCTTTTATCTACTTAGGAAATATTAAATTCCTACCTACAACATTACTATTTGAAACACATGCCATTGCCTTCTCATCATCATTGTCGCTAATGAGAAGAACAATTAAAGGCACATTCCAGCAGGTACTGTGTCTTAGTTATTCTTGGTGGAAGTTCCATTGCATGTCTAATAACGTCATCAACCTCTTCTTCAAAATCCTCCCGCAATCTAAAATTCCAAAACATAAACTAAAAGTTCATCAATTCTTATCCTACGAGTTTAAACATAGACTAAAAGTTCAATTCATATCCTAAACCTTCAATTCATATCCATAAAATTTCAAGTCATATTCTAAAGGTTCAACTCATATCCTAAAAAGTTCAAGTCATATCGTAAAATTTCAATTTATATCCTAAAGGTTCAATACATATGCTAAAGGTTCAATTTATATCCTAAAATTTCAACTCATATCCTAAAAGATTCAATTCATATCCTAAAAATTCAACTCATACATAAAAGCTTCAATTTATATCCTACAAATTCAATTCACAAGAACAAAACCTAAAAACTAAAAGTTATACTCATATCCTACGAGTTTAAACATAAACTAAAAGTTCAAGTCATATCCTAAAGGTTCAATACATATGCTAAAGGTTCAATTTATATCCTAAAATTTCAGCTTATAACTAAACTATCAAGAAAATACAAAGATTCAAGGTTATAATTCAAACCTAAAAGTTAGGATTATATCCGAAAAATTTAAGTCATACCCTAAAAGTTCGATTCACAAGAAAAAATCATAAACCCTAAAAGTTTAGGGTTTCTTTTCTTCTAACCATTTCATCCCCAAATTAGTAGGTAAAACTAAATATTTTAGCTATTAACAATTATCATAGATTTAATTTAGCTAAGAACATGTGACGACCCGACCTGTCATCTCATGTGTTATTGCTTAGTTTCCCCCATTTTATGCTTCTTCACGTTTCGTTATCGGTATGTGGTGTGTTAGAGTTGATTTGGATTGGTTGTGATAAGAAATGAGACACTTAGTCTCTTTAAGGAAGGCTTAAGTTAGAAAAGTCAACCGGACGTTGACTAATAGTTATAGGTCTCAGATGTGATTTTCAGTGATTTGGTTAGCTTCGGGGAATGATTTGTGACTTAGGAGCGTGATCGGAATTGAATTTGGAGGCCTGTTGTAGATTTAGGCTTGAATTGGCGAAATTAGTATTTTGTCGAATTCCGGTTGATAGGTGAGATTTTGATCCGAGGATTGAAATGGAATTCCGAGAGTTGCTGTAGCTTCGATATGTGATTTGTGATGTGTGTGCAAAATTTGAAGTCATTCAGACGTCGTTTGGTTGGGTTTTTGATCGAATGTGTTTTTCGGAAGTTTTGAAGAAACTTAGGCTTTGATTTGGTGAAATTTGATGATTTTTGTGTTAACTATAGTGTTTTGGTGGTTCGATCAAGTTTGAGTAAGGTATTGGGTTCCATATGTGTTTTTTGTTGAAGTCCCGGGGGCCTCGGGGTGTTTTCGGATGGCCAACGGGGAGTTTTTGGAGTTGTTGCATTGCTGGTATCTGTTGTTTCCGCTTCTGCGGAAATGCACCACATAAACGGTTCCGCAGAAGCGGGAATGGAGGCCTAAGGCAGGTTCCGCAGAAGTGGAATCCTGGCCGCAGAAGCGGATCCGCTAGAGCGGACTTTTAGCCGCATAAGCGGTCCTGGATCCTTAAGTGAAACCGCAGGAGCGGTAGCTAGACCGCAGAAGCGGAATCTGGGCTGTGTTAAGTGAACAGTGTTTTCGCGAATTTGAAAGAGGACAAACATTTTGGACTTCAAACTAAGAGGGTTTTTGGACGATTTTGAAGAGAATTTCGAGGGCTTTCATCAGGTATGGATTCTTGGACTTAGATTATGATATTATGGTATAAAATCATGGATTAACACTGAACAATCCAAGGAATTAAAGGGTAAAAATGGAGGTTAGGGCTTGAAACTTAAGAGAGTTTAAACTAGTGATTTGAGGGGTCAAATGGACTCCGATTCTTATGAATTTGATATGTATAGAATCATGGCGAGATAAGGATCGTATTGATGTAAAATTTTCTGGACTTCGAGAAGTGGGCTCGGGGCTCGGGTTTTGCTAGCTTCATGATTTTCGATATTTTCGAGTCTTTTCGATTGGGTTATATTCCCTTAGCCTATTGTAATGTATTCGTTGTGGTTTTGGCCAGATTTGACGCGCGATGAGGTCGATTCGCGAGGAAAGGGCATTACGAGCTAGTCTTGGGCCGGCTAGAGGTGAGTAATGCTTGTAAATGATATCCTGAGGGTTTGAAAGGAGTTCCCATGCTTGATGTATCATAAAGTCATATTTTTGACATTGTTCACATCTCCTCACATAGTCGGCGGCTTCGTTTTTCATGGTGGGCCAGTAGTACCCGGCGCGGATGAGGCATCGGAAGAGGGCGCAGTTTCCTATGTGGGAGCCGCAGTGCCCTTCGTGTACTTCTTCCAGTACTTGCCTTGTTTGTTGTGGCCCAAGACATTTGGCTAGGGGGACGGTGAAAGTTCTTTTGTAGAGATCACCATTTACTAGGTTGTATCGGGCTGCCTGCACCCAGAGTTTTTTGGCTTCTTTTTTATCTTGCGGGAGCTTTCCATCCTGCAATACGAAGCGGTTATGCCAGTCCCAAGTTAATTTTATAGAATGTACCTCGATGTGGTCTATTGCGGAGTGAAGGAGGGTGAACACATTCTCCTTATTGATATTCTTGGTGGCCACAGCTAGTTGAGCGAGGCCATCTGCTTCGATATTCTGTGCCCTGGGTATTTGGTCAAAGCGGCATTCGTCGAATTCTGGTAGTAGTTTGTTGATTTCCGATTGGTATCTTTATAGTCTCTGCTCTTTGATTCCCGGTGACTTGGTTCACCATGAGTTGAGAGTCACAGTGGAGGACGAGTCGTCGAGCGCCATATTTGAGGGCTTACTTTAAACCTGCAATCACAGCTTCATACTCGGTCTCGTTGTTAGTCATTTTGCGACATCGTATGGACTGGAAAATTACTTCACCTGTAAGGACCTCGAGGATGAGTCCCAGTCCCGATCCCGAGGCATTAGAGGCACCGTCGGTGTAGAGGACCCAGAGGTCGGTATGTGTAGAAGCACGGAGTGCTTCCTGTTCTACCTCGAGCAATATTTCGGTGCTGAAGTCAGCGACAAAGTCGGCGAGCACCTGCGACTTAATGACAGTTTTTGGTTGGTACGTTATGTCGTGCTCGTTTAGTTCTATAGCCCACTTGGCTAGTCTACCTGATAGTTTGTGTTTGTGTAGGATACCTCTTAGAGGGAAGGTTGTCACCACCTTTATGGGATGATATTGAAAGTACGGTCTAAGCTCTCGTGAAGCTATGACCAATGCTAGAGCTAGTTTTTCAAGGTGAGGGTACCTTTGTTTCGGCATCGATAAAGTTTTGCTAATATAGTAAATCGGAGATTGCGTACCTTTATTTTTACGGACCAAGACTGCGCTTACCTCAACTTCGAAAACTGCTAGATACACAAATAGACATTCACCTGGGTCCACTTTGACGAGTAGTAGTGGCGAGGATAGATACGTTTTCAGTTTTCTCAGGGCGTCGATGCATTCTTCGTTTCATTGCAGCCCGTGGTGTTTTTTTAGCTCATTAAAGAATCTGCGGCATCTATTCGAGGATCGTGAAATGAACCTTGATAGGGCGGCTATTCACCCTGTTAATTTCTGCACCTGCTTTTTGCTGGTAAGTATCTCCGGTATTGCATCAATGGCCCTGATTTGATCCGAGTTGACATCGATTCCCCTTTGTGAGACTAGGAAACCGAGGAACTTTCCTGAAGTTACGCCGAAGGTGCACTTTTCGGGATTTAATTTCATTCCGTACTGCCTTAATATCTCGAAGGCTTCCTTCAAGTGACCAGTGTGATCCTCTTTATTTGTCGACTTCACTAGCATGTCATCGATGTAAACCTCCATTGTCTTACCGATTTGTTCTTTGAACATTTTGGTAACTAACCTTTGATATGTGGCCCCTGCATTTTTAACCCCGAATGGCATCACCTTATAGCAGTGCGTTTCTCAATTGGTGATGAAAGTGGTCTTTTCTTAATCTTCTTCAGCCATTAGAATTTGGTTATAACTGGAGTAGGCATCCAGGAAGCTCAGCAGTTCGTGCCCTGCTGTTACATCGATAAGTTGGTCGATGTGAGGTAGCGGGGAAAAGTCCTTCGGGTATGCTTTGTTTAGATCGGTGAATTCGACACACATTCACCATTTCCTGTACTTCTTTTTGACCATGACCACATTGGCGACCCACTGGGGGTATTTCGATTCTCTGATGGAACCATTGGCGAGTAACTTGTTAATCTCCTCGTTGACCGCCTCATTGATCGAGGTATTGAACTTCCTCCTCATTTGTCGTACCGGCGGATAAATTAGATCGACATTCAGCATGTGCGTGGCGATATTCCCTTGGGATTCCTGGCATATCCAAGTGGGAAAAAGCAAACAAATCGGTGTTGTTAGTTAAAAACTCACGATACTTACCTGACCCCGAGAGGTTGTGTCCAACATAAGCCTGTTTTATGCTATCGGTGTCATCCAATTGGATAGGATCGAGATCTTCTATGGTTTCCTTACAAGCTTTTACGACGTCTGGGTCTTTGATGGCCTTTACTTGCACATCGGGTTTGGTTCCCGACATAGCTGATTGCTATGATTCCGCACTTGCCCCTTTTAGTTGTTTGGTATATGTGCAATCTTTGGCTATCCGGTAGAATTTTTGGGCAGTACGTGGCTCGCCTCGGATGCTGAATATCCCCCATGGGGTGGGAAATTTGATTACTTGATCGAAGGTTGAAGGGACGGCTCACATGGCGTGTATCCATAGTCGTCCTATGATGGCATTGTATGTCGTTTCCTTGTTTGTGACGTGGAATATTTTTTTCCAGGGTAACCCCTACTGCCAGGACAGGTAGCACTATTTCCCCAGATGTCCGCTCTACTGCATTATTAAAACCCGTTAGTGTTATGCAACGCAATATTATTTTATCCTCGATCCTCATTTATATGAGAACTCATGGGTGAATAATGCACGTGCCGCTTCCTTCATCCACCATTATTCTTTTTACATCGGTATCCATGATGTGTAAAGTTATAACTAAAGCATCATAGTGAGGGAAAGACAAACCGTTAGTATCTGACTTATCGAAGATGATACCATCTTCGAGGTCGTCATAAGTTCGTGGGCAACTGTCCGTTTGAGCTTATGTGTGGTGGTGAATTTCACATGGTTTATTACCGTGTCGTCACCATCGCCAATGATCATTTGTATGGTACGAGCTGGTGATGGTGGATTTAGAGGTCCTTGAGGTTGATCGCGCCCTCGAGCGAAGTTGGCTCGTCCTCTGTCGCTCAACAGTTCTTTCAGGTATCCCTGATTTAACATCCTTACTATTTCCTGCCGTAGACCTATGCAGTCCTCAGTCTTGTGTCCCCTTTCTTGGTGGAACTCATACAGGATGTTTGACCTTCTTGTGTTTGGGTCCGACTTCATCTTTTGCGGCCACTGCACCTTCGTGTCGAGCTTATCCAGTGCGTACACTATTTCTGAGGGTGAAACACAAAAATTATAAGCAGATAGTAATGGAAGATACCTTTTTCATTTCGGGAGGATACGATATGTCGAGGCGCGGCGTCTGCATGTCGAGGGGGTGGTGGAGGGTTGGATGCCCGGATATAGGGTTGATGCTTTTCTTGATTAAAATATGGTAATTAATCCTTTCGCCCGTCGTTGTGTCGATCTCTTCTTATTTCAGTATGGACCGACGTTAATCATTGAAGCGGGCCATTTAGGTCATCCTCGTCTGCCCTCACTTCGGCGCAATAGGCATTGTGGATTTCTTCCTACGTGGTGGGGGGATAATTTATGAGTCTATTGAGCAGTTTTTTGGTTGCCTTTGATCCGTTCCTGTTTAACCCATTTTGAAAGGCTGATACTGCCATCCCTTCTGACACATTCGGTAGGCTCATCCTTACTCTGTTGAATCGTGCTAGGAAATCCCAAAGTCCCTTGCCCGTCGTTTGCCTGATGGCGAAAATATCATTAACCCTAGCCTCAGCCTTCTTCGTTCCTGCGTGAGCGGTAACAAATTTATCCGCCATCTCCTCGAACGTCAATATCGATCATGCTGGTAGTTGGGAATACCATGTCAATGCTCCACCCGTGAGAGTTTCGCCAAACATTTTCAGCAGCCCAGACGATACTTGTTCTTTTGATAGATCGATACCCTTCACTGCGGTAACATAATGGATTAAATGGTCCTCCGTGTCCGTGGTCCCGTTGTATATTTTCAAGTATGACGGCATTTTGAAGGTTTTCAAAATAGAATGGGGAGCTGCCTCTTCGATGTACGGCTGTTCGACGAATCGGCCCACATCGCATTTTGGTAACAGCTTTGGAGCGCCTGGTATTTTATTGACCCTTTCCTGATGTTCCTTCATCTAGTCGCGGAGTGCTTTGTTCTCATTTTCCATCTCTTCCATTTTACTTAAGATGGCCATAAGTGCATCGTCACCTGCATGAGTAACAGTGCGGATATTACCTATTCCTGTAGCATTTGGCTCATCGGCAGCAGCTGAGATTTCTGCTGGTGGCGCATTTTATACGCCTCCCTGGACGGGCTTCTCGAGCATGTTGCTCAAGGCACTCCTTAAGCATTATTCCAGTAGCATTTTGACTACTGGTGGAGCTTCTCCTGCTGTGGAGGTTGAGGTTCCCCTCTCGCGCAAGATCGTCAGATCCCTGTGAGGAGGAGGTGAGATCTCCCCCTCCGGTGTAACACTTGTCGTTGCATTCTCATTGTCTTCTTCGCTGGCTTCGTTGAGGGAATTCAGGAGGTTGTTCCTGACATCCACTAATGCCTTTAGCCTCGCTTCTCCCTTTCCCGCCATCGCTGGTTGTTATGAAGCTGAAAAACAAGCGATTACTGCTTTCAAGAATCTAGATGGAAACTATGATTTCGGCTATAGAAATCCCCACAAACAGCGCCAAATTGTTTGACTCAAAAGATATTAAAACCTTTTTGAACAAATCAATCAAAGATGAAGGGGTAAATCTTAGCTGAATATAATAAACTCTAGAAGAAGTTATAGATAAAGAGATGACCGTCAATAAATTTCTTTCCGTTCTCAAATAGTAATTTTCCCAGAGTCTCGATGCTCTGTTACAAGGTAACTATCCCCCTTTTATACTAGAGAGAAACTCTTCTAAATTGTAAGAATACAAAATGCAAGGAATATTCGACGGAATATTCCTAATGTTCCCTAATAGGCTTATACTATTACTAGGTCGCACAGTCTCTTCTTTTACCCTAAGGTCATCCCCCTCAAAACTTCGACTCGAAAATACACGGTCGTTTGTCGTACTTCGTCGTAGGTCGTGGTCGGTCAAATTTGAACCCATACAATTTTCATATACAATGAAACAAAAAAATATGTGCCTATATATTATATATGTATATCAAAGATGAAGGGGTAAATCTTAGTTGAATATAATAAACTCTAGAAGAAGTAATAGATAAAGAGATGACCGTCAATAAATTTCGTTCCGTTCTCAAATAGTAATTTTCTCAGAGTCTCGATGCCCTGTTACAAGGTAACTATCCCCCTTTTATACTAGAGAGAAACTCTTCTAAATTGTAAGAATACAAAATGCAAGGAATATTCATCCCCCTCAAAACTTCGACTCGAAAATACACGGTCGTTTGTTGTACTTCGTCGCAGGTCGTGGTCGGTCGAATTTGAACCCATACAATTTTCATATACAATGAAACAAAAAAAATATGTGCATATATATATATATATGTATGGAGGGAGAGCTCACTGATTATTTTCACCTACACAAAATTGCAGATGCAGTTGAGGAATTGTGGTCCAATCCTTAAAAACATCCAGTTCACCTACAGTAGTAGCAGGCCTATAGAGTTGTGTCCACTAAATAATAACTACATGAATGTAGATGAATCGTCCCTTAATTACTTGCTGAATGAAATGAGAAAAACATTTGAAAAAGTAGTCTTCGTAATTTTCTAAAACTCTGGTGCAAGTGGTTTAATATCCATAGAATTTACTTCGAATTTATCAAGTAATCCATATTAATATGAGATTTTCTACTAGAAAATCTTTATTTTCCGACTATATATTCCTATAAAATTTCAGTCGGAGTTCCGTCTACTTTTCCGACTACTCTTGTACTCAGAAAGTTTTTAAAATTTATTTTTTGACTTTTTTATATTGTTCAACGTTTCCTTCCGACAACAGAAGTTGGACTATTTCACGCAAAATTCAGCGCTCTTGGACCATCTCCAATGCTATTCTATTTCTTGTACCAAATTTAAATTTAGTGCAAGAAATGATATTTTTTTGCTCCAATGCAATATTATTTCTTGCACTATTATAGAGCATGAATAGTATTGCACAAAATTTGGTGTAACACTATTCATCACTCTATATTTGGTTTATTAATATTTTATTCAATCTTTTTATTTTTGTAATTTTAATTTATCATATATTGGGTATATAATTAATTTTTATACTAAGATCTTTATAATTTTAATTTTATATCCTTTTTTTGATATATTAATTTTTGTATATATTATATTTATATAAAATTATAATTTAATTTTATTATTATTATAATTGTATAAAAAGAAATATAACCATTATTTAAAAATAAAAAATGCAAATGTAAGATATCTAATGTTGCTAAAATATTAAGGATAAAGATGGGCATTTCGCACTTCGTAATGCATTAATCGAGCATTTATGGGAGAATAGAGGAGAAACTTAAATATTTATGTGGTACCTAAATTAAATTTGACTATGATACAATATTTATTTAATTATCTTTTATCAATAATTTCACTTTTAGTTAATTTATCCTTTAAAATAATTTTGTAATAAATAATTATATAAGTGGTGAATGTGAATTATATATAATGAATATGAAAAAAAGAAAAAAAGATATTATTAGTTTGAAGGAAAAAAATGAAAAGTAAATAGAAGATAATAATATAATATAGAAGAGAGAGAAGATTTGGTGTAAAAAATGGTGTAATGGTTGGAGTAAATTTGGTGTTACACCATTTTTGTGTAAAATTTTGTACAAAAAATGGTGCTAGCCTTGGAGATGACCTTAGTATTTGTTAGGACCGAAAAAATTACGCAAATCAAACCTTGAATGACGATAAATTATACAATAAAAAAGAAACCTATTTGTAACGACCCGACCGGTCGTTTTTGGAATTTACGCCCCGATCCCCTATTAACTGCTTTCCCTAAGTTCATTTCTGCTATTTTGGTTTACCGGGACGTTCGGTGTTAGAATTCAGAGTGTTTTGGGACACTTAGTCCCTAAATGAGAGCTTAAGAGTTAAAAAAAAGAATGGTCCGTAATCGGAACAGTGTGAAGAGGGCTTCGGAATGGAAATCCGATGGTTCCTTTAGCTCCGTTAGGCGATTTCAGGGCTGGGAGCGTGTCCGGAATATAATTTGGAGGTCCGTAGCTCATTTAGGCTTGAAATGCCGAAGTTTGAATTTTTTTGAAGTTTCCGGTCCGATAGTGAATTTTGATCCGGGGGTCGGAATGAAATTTTGGAAGTTGCACTAGCTCCGTCATATCATTTGGGATGTGTGTGCAAAATTTCATGTCATTCTGATGTATTTTGGTTGGGTTTTTGATCGAAAGCGTATTTGGAAGAAATTTGAAGTTCTTAGGCTTGAATCATTGATTAAATCGGGTTTCCGATGTTGTTTTAGGTGTTTTAAGGATTGGTACAAGTTCGAATAAGGTATTAGGTGGTATTGGTGCTTTTGGTTGACGTCCCGAGGGCCTCGGAATGATTTCGGGTGGTTAACAGAGAAAATTTTTAAGTGTTGCAGCTTCTGGTATTTTCGCTTCTGCGGCTTGGGAACCACAGAAGTGGAGCCGCAGAAGCGGCTTCCTCATCGCAGAAGCGAGTTTAGGCATCTTAAAAGGAACCGCAGAAGCGGTCCCTATTACGCATAAGCAGGACCGCAGAAGTGGAGTGTGTACCGCAGAAGCGAAGTCTCGTCCTTTAAGTGAAAACTGCAGAAGTGGCTCGTGGTCCGCAGAAGCGGTCCCTTGTCCGCAGAAGCAGAAACACCTGTTCAGAAAAGGAAATTTCGAGGGTTGAGTTTCAAAAGTTGAAAAAATCAATTGAGATCTTGGGAGAGGGCGATTTTGAGTGGGTTTTGAAGAGAAGATCATTGGGTAACATTTCCTTAATTCCTTTTAGTTGTATTCCATCAATATATAACTTAATACATCATCTAATTTCGAATTGGAATCAAAATATG
>MU677435.1:41170-93386 GCA_026770625.1 Nicotiana glauca
TTGAGAGATTTTTATATGGTTAGACTCGTGAGAGTACGAGGGTTCTGAAAATATGAAATTCATTCAATTCTGAGTCGTTGGCCTAAAGGGGCATTTTGGTCATTTTTACCTATTTTCGCGCCTAGCTTTAAATTTAATAGTGAAATCAGTTGTTTGTAATATTATTTACGATATGTAATTGAATTGAATAGATTTGGGCCATTTGGAGTCGGATACTCGTGGCAAAGGCGTGGTTCCTAGTTGATTATTGAGCCGGTTCGAGGTAAGTGGCTTGTCTAACCTTGTGTGGGGGGCCTTTCCCCTTAGAACATGATCTTTGAATATTTGAATGCCTCGTCGTGAGGTGACGAGCGCGTACTTGAGCTAATTGTTGAAAACCCGTTTCTACTAAAAGCATTTAAATTGAGATTTCCGGTTTACTTGTTCATTTTAGACTGTAAGTTTAAACTTGTACTAGCTTAGAGAAGCATGTTTAGCTGAATTACTTGATTAATTGTTTAACTTATTATTTGTACTCTATGAAGCATGTTAGGCTAGAAATTACTATTCTTGTACTGATTTTGGCATTTACTATGAGATTATGAGTTGTTGTTGTTGTGTGTTTAATTTGGACAACGGGACGGCTTCCCGGGATATCCCCCTGTACTTGATATATTCTGGATTGAGGGTGCGGGATACCAAGAGATCCCCGGCACATGTATTTCTATATATCGGGATACCAAGAGATCCCCGGCACATGTATTTCTATATATCGGGATACCAAGAGATCCTCGGGATACCAAAAGATCCTCGGGATACCAAGAGATCCCCAGTGTATATGATGAGGATTCCAAGGGATCCTCGGGATACCAAGAGATCCCCAGTGTATATGATGAGGATACCAAGAGATCCTCGAGATACCAAGAGATCCCCAGTGTATATGATGAGGATACCAAGAGATCCTCGGGAAACCAAGAGATCCCCAGTGTATATCATGAGGATACCAAGAGATCCTCGGGATACCAAGAGATCCCAGTGTATATGATGAGGATACCAAGAGATCCTCGGGATACCAAGGGATCCCTGGTGCATATGATGAGGATACCAAGAGATCCTCAGGATACCAAGAGATCCCCGACTATCATTCCTTGTTGAGAGCAGTATTCCTTGTATTGTTACCTTCGCTTTCTATAACTATTCTTCCTTATTTATCTGGTTTAGATTCTCGCTGTAGACTTTATTTAAACTGTTTCTATTATCTTATTTTTATTTATTATGTTTTATCTCAGTAGGGCCCTGACCTTCCTCGTCACTACCCAACCGAGGTTAGGCTTCGAACTTACTGAGTACCGCTGTGGTGTACTCATGCCCCTTCTGCGCATGTTTTTCATGTGCAGATCTAGGTTCCTCCGCCTAGGCGTACTATCCTTGAGGTGAGGAGTCATACGGAGACTTCGAGGTATATCTGTCGCGTCCGCAGACCAGGAGCCTCCATTCTGTTCCACCCTTAGTATCTAGTTTGTTCCTTTCTCTCAGTTGTTTAGATATTCTAGAGTTAGAGCAGCGTACTATGTTTCTATTAGCCTGTGGTTCCCGTGAGTTTTCGGGTTTTGGGATTGAGCTGTAGACTTCTGCATTTCTTTTGGTTTGTATAGGCCGAGCGGACTTATATGCAGTCATTATTTTACATATGTTCAGTTTTTAATTAATTATTCCGCAAGTTATATTAAATTTTTGCATTGTTAGGCTTACCTAGTTGTAGGAACTAGGTGCCATCACGGCATGTTCATGGAGGGCGAACTGGGGTCATGACAAGTTGGTATCAGAGTTCTAGGTTCATAGGAGTCACAGAACACAAGCCAGTTTATTAGAGTCTCGCTGATTGGTACGGAGACGTCTGTACTTATCTACGAGAGGCTATGTAACTGTTTAGGAAAAATCTTCATTTCATTTGAATTCCTTGTCGTGCAATATTTTTGACATCAATTCTAAACTTTTGTCTTCTATTCTCTCACAGATGGTGAGGACACGTGCTACACGAGATGACCAGGCACCCGCGCCCCCTACTACAGCCGTCAGAGGCCGGGGCCGGTGTAGAGGTCGAGGACGCGCACATGGTATAGCCAGAGCACCTGCGCGAGCTGCCACCGAGGTACCACCAACAGATCCAGTCGGAGCCCAGACACCTGGCACACCTACTACTGCCACTACTACTCCAGTGCTCCAGGAGACTTTGGCTCAGTACATGAGAATGTACACCACCTTAGCTTAGGCAGGGTTGCTTCCCCTTGCTGCAGCCACATCTCAGGCCGGGGCAGGAGCACCGACCCCCGCCGTCTGCACTCCTGAGCAGTGAGTGCAGGTCGAGCAGGCTCCCGAGATTATTCCCGCACCGCCTGTAGCATTAGTTCAGCCCGAGGATGGGTCAGCTGCTTTAGAGGACGAGCAGCGGAGACTTGAGAGATTCAAGAAATATGATCCCCAGTGTTCAGTGGATTAGAATCAGACGATGCCTTGGGATTTCTAGAGGAGTGTCACCATATTCTTCGCACTATGGGCATAGTGGAGTCCAGCAGGGTCTCTTTCACTACCTTTCAGCTTCGGGGAGCCGCCTATGATTGGTGTCACACTTATGAGATAGACAGCCCAGTCGAGGCTGCTACACTGACTTGGACCCAGTTCTCGGAGATGTTTATGAGAGAGTTTGTCCCCCAGAGTCTCAGAGACGCATGGCGCGTAGAGTTTGAGCATTTGTGCCCGGGTGTTATGACAGTTTCAGAGTATGCTATCCGTTATACCAGGTTGGCTAGGCATGCACCGAATTTGGTTGCTACAGTTCGGGAGAGAGTTCGCAGGTTCATTAAGGGTCTTATTCCACCCATCAGTTCTAGCATGGCTCGAGAGTTGGAGATGGAAATTCCTTATCAGCAGGTAGTGAGCATTGCTAGGAGGATTGAGGGTATGCTCGCCAGGGAGCAAGGGGAAAGAGAGGCCAAGAGGTCTCTAGAGTCGGGCCACTACTCTGGTGCCCATACCCCAGCAGCAGGTCGACATGGTAGGGGTTTTGTGGGTCACCCCGTTCATTCAGCTCTTCCAGCAGCCATCATTACTCCAGCTCCGCCTATACCTCAGGAGCCTTACTATGCACCTCCAGTTTCCAGCACGCCTCCTGCGCTGGGTGCTTTTAGAGGTCAGTCTAGCAGACCTGGCCCTAGCTAGTCACAGCCTCCACGTCCTCCCAGATCTTGTTTTGAGTATGGTGACACCCGTCATGTGGTAAGGGATTGCCCTAGACTTGGGAGGAGTGCACCTCCACAGACTGCTCAGCCACAGCATGCTTCTCAGAGTTTTCAGGCCATGATCACAGCTCCCGCTGCTACCCTATCTGCCCGACCAGCTAGGGGCGGAGGATGGGGAGGTAGAGGTCACTCTCTCGAGAGAGTCCAGACCATTATTCTATTCCTGCTCGTACCGAGGCTGTTGCCTCCGATTCTGTCATCACAGGTATTATACTAGTTTGTCACAAAGAGGCATCGGTTCTATTCGATCCAGGCTCTACTTATTTTTATGTGTCTTCTTATTTTGCTCCGCATTTGGGTGTGCCTCAAGATTCTTTGAGTGCCCTCGTTTATGTTTCTACTCCTGTGGGAGATTCTCTTGTTGTGGATCGCGTTTATCGGTCATGTTTGATTACTATTTGTGGTTTTGAGACCAGAGCAAATTTATTGTTAATCGGTATGGTGGATTTTGACATTATTTTGGCATGAACTGGTTATCTCCCCATTTTGCTATTCTTGATTGTCACGCCAAGACCGTGACGCTGGCTATGCCAGGTATTCCGCGTATTGAGTGGAGTGGTACTTTAGATCACACTCCCAGTAGAGTTATCTCTTTTCTTAAAGCTCAGCGTATGGTTGAGAAGGGGTGTGTCGCGTATTTAGCTTATGTGAGAGATGTCTGTGTTGATACCCCTTATGTTAATTCAGTTCCAGTGGTACGGGATTATCCTGATGTATTTCCAGTTGATCTTCCGGGCATGCCGCCAGATAGAGACATTTATTTTGGCATTGATCTGTTGATAGGCACTCAGCCCATATCCATTCCTCTGTATCGCATGGCTCCTCCTGAGTTGAAGGACTTGAAGGATCAGTTGTAGGAATTTCTCGGTAAGGGTTTTATTCGACCTAGTGTTTCACCGTGGGGTGCTCCTGTCTTGTTTGTGAAGAAGAAGGATGGTTCTATGCATATGTGTATTGATTATCTCCAGTTGAACAAGGTTACAGTGAAGAACCATTATCCTTTGCCTCGTATTGATGATCTGTTTGACGAGCTTCAGGGCGCACATGTGTTTTCTAAGATTGACTTGCGCTCAGGGTACCATCAGTTGAAGATTCGAGAGCCAGATATCCCGAAGACTGCCTTTAGGGCTCGGTATGGTCATTACGAGTTCCTTGTTATGTCATTTGGGTTGACCAATGCCCCAGCGACTTTCATGCATTTCATGCAAAGTGTATTCAGGCCATATCTTGACTCCTTCGTTATTGTTTTTATTGATGATATACTGGTATATTCTCGGAGTCGGGAAGATCATGAGCAGCACTTGAGGACCGTGCTTCAGACCTTGAGGGAAAAGAAGTTATATGCAAAGTTCTCAAAATGTGAGTTTTGGCTGAGTTCTGTGGTATTCTTAGGCCATGTGATTTCGAGTGAGGGTATTCGGGTGGATCCGAGGAAGATAGAGGTCATACTGAGTTGGCCCAGGCCTTCCTTAGCTATAGAGATTCGCAGTTTCCTTGGTTTAGCGGGCTACTACCGTCACTTCGTGGAGGTATTTTCATCGATTACAGCCCCTATGACTAGATTGACCCAGAAGGGTGCCACTTTTCAGTGGATAGAGAAGTGCGAGGCGAGCTTTCAGAAGCTTAAGACAGCTTTGACTACAGCCCCTATCTTGATGTTGCCTACTGGTTCGGGGTCTTATACTATCTATTGTGATGCCTCGAGAGTTGGCCTTGGAGCAGTGTTGATGCAGGACGGTAGGGTGATTGCCTACGCGTCCAGACAACTAAAGATACATGAGAAGAACTACCATGTCCATGACCTTGAGTTAGCTGCTATTGTTCATGCCTTGAAGATCTGACGTCACTATTTGTATGGAGTGCCTTGTGAGATCTATACTGACCATCAGAGTTTGCAGCACTTACTCAAGCAGAAGGACCTGAATATGCGCCAGATGAGATGGTTAGAGTTGTTGAAGGATTATGATTTCACTATTCTGTATCACCCTGACAAGGCCAATATGGTGGCAGATGCCTTGAGTCGTCGGGCAGAGAGTTTGGGTAGTTTGGCATATTTACCAGCTTCAGAGAGGCCTATGGTGATTGATGTTCAGGCCTTAGCCAATCAGTTTGTGAGATTGGATCTTTCGGAGCCCAGTCGGGTTCTAGCCTGTGTGGTCTCCCGGTCTTCCCTATTTGATCGTATTCGGGAGCGGTAGTATGATGAACCTCATTTGTTTGTACTTCAGGACAAGGTTCGGTGTGGAGATGCCCGAGATGTGACCATTGGAGATAACGGGGTATTGAGGATGCAGGGCCAGATTTGTGTGCCCAATGTAGATGGTCTTCGAGAGTTGATTCTAGCAGAGGCTATAGTTCGCGGTATTCCATCCATCCGGGTGCCGCGAAGATGTATCAGGACTTGAGGAAGCACTATTGGTAGAGGCAGATGAAGAAATATACAGTTGCTTATGTGTCCAGATGCCTCAACGGCCAGCAGGTGAAGCATGAACACCAGCACCCGGGTGGGTTATTTCAGCAGATAGAGATTTCGGAGTGGAAATGGGAATGCATCACCATAGATTTTGTATCTGGACTCCCATAGACCTTGAAGAAGTTTGATGCCATTTGGGTCATTGTGGATCAATTGACTAAGTCAACTCATTTCATTCTAGTGTGCAACACCTATTCATCGGAGCGGTTGGCGGAGATTTACATTTGGGAGATCGTCCATCTGCATGGTATTCCAGTCTCTATTATTTTGGACAGGGGTACTCAGTTTATATTACGATTCTGGAGAGCCGTGCAGCAGGCGTTAGGTACTCGAGTGGAGTTGAGAGCCGCATTTCACCCCCAGACAGATGGACAGTACGAGCGCACTTTTCAGATTCTGGAGGATATGTCTGTGCATGTGTGATTGAGTTTGGATGGTCTTGGGATCATTTCTTGCCATTGTCAGAGTTTGCTTAGAACAACAGTCATCAGTCCAGCATTCAGATGGCGCCGTATGAGGCCTTATATGGTAGGAGGTATAGATCTCCAGTAGGTTGGTTTGAGCCGGGTGAGGCCAGGCTACTGGGCACAGAGATGGTTTAGGATGCATTAGAGAAGGTTAAGGTGATTCAGGATAGACTCCGTACAGCCCAGTCCAGACAGAAGAGTTACGCGGACAGGAAGGTTCGTGATGTTTCATATATGGTTGGTGAGTGGGTTCTGCTTCGGGCCTCACCTATGAAAGGCGTCATGAGGTTTGGAAAGAAAGGAAAGCGGAGTCTGAGGTTTATTGGCCCTTTTGAGATCTTGAGGCGAGTTGGGGAGGTTGCTTATGAGCTTGCCTTGCCTCCCAGCCTAGCCGGGGTTCATCCGGTATTTAATGTTTCGATGCTCCGGAGGTACCACGGTGATCCGTCGCACGTGTTGGATTTCAGTTCAGTCCAATTGGACAAAGATCTATCCTATGTTGAGGAGCAGTGGCTATTTTGGATAGGCAGATCAGAAAGTTGAGGTCAAAGAACATTGCTTCGGTAAAAGTTCAGTGGCGAGGTCAGCCGGCCGAGGAGGCGACTTGGGAGACGGAGCAGGATATGCGCAGCCAGTACCCTCATCTTTTCACTACTTCATGTATGTTCTCTATGCTCGTTCGAGGACGAACGAATGTTTAAGTGTAGGAGGATGTAACGACCCGGCCGGTCGTTTTTGGAATTTACGTCCTGATCCCCCATTAACTGCTTCCCCTAAGTTCATTTCTGCTGTTTTGGTTTATCGGGACAATCGGTGTTAGAATTCGGAGTGTTTTGGGACACTTAGTCCTTAAATGAGAGCTTAAGAGTTAAAAAAAATGGTCTGTAATCGGAACAGTGTGAAGACAGCCTCGAAATGAAAATTCGATGGTTCCATTAGCTCCGTTAGGCGATTTTAGGATTGGGAGCGTATCCGGAATGTATTTTGGAGGTCCGTAGCTCATTTAGGCTTGAAATGCCGAATTTTGAATTTTTTTAAAGTTTCCGGTCCTATAGTGAACTTTTTATCCGGGGGTTGGAATGGAATTTCGGAAGTTGCACTAGCTCCGTCATGTCATTTGGGATGTGTGTGCAAAATTTCAGGTCATTCGGACGTGTATTGGTTGGGTTTTTGATCGAAAGCATATTTGAAAGAAATTTGAAGTTCTTAGGCTTGAATCATTGATTAAATTGGGTTTTCGATGTTGTTTTAGGTGTTTTAAGGATTGGTACAAGTTCGAATAAGGTATTAGGTGTTATTGGTGCTTTTGGTTGCGGTCCCGGGGGCCTCGGGATTATTTTGGGTGGTTAACGGAGAAAATTTTTAGGTATTGCAGCTGCTGGTATTTTCTCTTCTGGTATTTTTGCTTCTGCGACTTGGGAACCGCAGAAGCGGCTTCCTCATCGCAGAAGCGAGTTTAGGCATCTTCTCAGGAACCGCAGAAGCGGAATGTGAACCGCAAAAGCGAAGTTTGGTCCTTTAAGTGAAAACCAAAGAAGCGGCTCGTGGTCCGCAGAAGCGGTCCCTTGTTCACAGAAGTGGAAACACCTGTTCAGAAAAGGGAATTTCGAGGGCTGAGTTTCAAAAGTTGGAAAAATCAATTGAGAGCTCGGGAGAGGGCGATTTTGAGTGGGTTTTGAAGAGAAGATCATTGGGTAATGTTTCCTTAATCCTTTTTAGTTGTATTCCATCAATATATAGCTTAATACATCATCTAATTTCGAATTTGGAATCAAAATGGGGGGAAAACTTCTTAGACCAAACTATTGGGGTTTGAGTGAGCATTTGACCTCGTGAGAGTACGAGGGTTCTGAAAATATGAAATTCATTAGATTCCGAGGCTTTGGCCTGAGGGGCGTTTTGGTTATTTTTACCTATTTTCGCGCCTAGCTTTAAATTTAATAGTGGAATCAGTTGTTTGCAATATTATTTACGATATGTAATTGAATTTAATAGATTTGGGCCATTTGGAGTCGGATACTCGTGGCAAAGGCGCGGTTCCTAGTTGATTATTGAGCCGGTTCGAGGTAAGTGCCTTGTCTAACCTTGTGTGGGGGACCTTTCCCCTTAGGACATGATCTTTGAATATTTGAATGCCTCGTACGTGAGGTGACGAGCGCGTACTTGAGCTAATTGTTGAAAACCCGTTTCTACTTGAAGCATTTAAATTGAGATTTTCGGTTTACTTGTTCATTTTAGACTGTAAGTTTAAACCTGTGCTAGCTTAGAGAAGCATGTTTAGCTGAATTACTTGCTTGATTGTTTAAATTTATTATTTGTACTATATGAAGCATTTTAGGCTAGAAATTACTATTCTTGTACTGATTTTGGCATTTACTCTGAGATTATGAGTTGCTGTTATTGTGTGTTTAATTTGGGACTACCGGACGGCTTCCCGGGAGATCCCCCTGTACTTGATATATTCTGGATTGAGGGTGCGGGATACCAAGAGATCCCTGACACATGTATTTATATATATCGGGATACCAAGAGATCCTCGGGATACCAAGAGATCCCCAGTGTATATGATGAGGATACCAAGAGATCCTCGGGATATCAAGAGATCCCCAGTGTATATGATGAGGATACCAAGAGATCCTCGGGATATCAAGAGATCCCCAGTGTATATGATGAGAATACCAAGAGATCCTCGGGATACCAAGGGATCCCTGGTTCATATATTGAGGATACCAAGAGATCCCCGGCTATCATTCCTTGTTGAGAGCAGTATTCCTTGTATTGTTACCTTCGCTTTCTATTATTGTTCTTCCTTATTTATCTGGTTTAGATTCTCGCTGTAGACTTTATTTAAACTGTTTCCGTTATCTTATTATTTATTATGTTTTATCTCAGTAGGGCCCTGACCTTCCTCGTCACTACCCAACCGAGGTTAGGCTTGGCACTTACTGAGTACCGATGTGGTGTACTCATGCCCCTTCTGCGCATTTTTTCATGTGCAGATCCAGGTTCTTCCACCCAGGCGTACTATCCTTGAGGCGAGGTGTTATACGAAGACTTCGAGGTATATCTGCCGCGTCCGCAGACCAGGAGTCTCCCTTCTGTTCCACCCTTAGTATCTAGTTTGTTCCTTTCTCTCAGTTGTTTAAATATTCTGGAGTTAGAGCTGCGTACTATGTTTCTATTAGCCTGTGGTTCCCGTGAATTTCCGGGTTTTGGGATTGAGCTGTAGACTTCCGCATTTCTTTTGGGTTGTATAGGCCGAGCGGCCTTATATGCAGTCATTATTTTACATATGTTCAGATTTTAATTAATTATTGCACAAATTATATTAAATTTTTGCATTGTTAGGCTTACCTATTTGTAGGAACTAGGTGCCATCACGGCATGTTCATAGAGGGTGAACTGGGGTCGTAATACTATCAAAAGAGATACAAATATATAACGTGGTTCGGTCAATTGACCTACGTCCACAGATAGAGATGAGCAATCCACTATAATAAAAAGAGAGTACAAAATATCGAGAGAACAATGTAACCTCATGAAGAGGCAAACACAATTGATACACTAACACTTGTCCCGTAAAGTTCTCCATCTAAATACGACTTTCAAACCACATATGACTACATTATGGATGCTACTTGTTGGTTTTTTATAAGATATTAAAAGTATTAATTGAAAATGTCACTCAATAATTTTATTTAGCATAACAAGGCTTTAAATAGCTAATTTAAAAACAGAATCTGCAGAAAATATGGAGAATAAATATTTGAATTCAAAAACCTAAACTATCTCAACTAACTTATCCTATTAAATTTATATTTAAACAAAGACTCCTCCTTCGACTGAACTACTTATGATTATGATAAATCAAATATCAAAATCCAACACTCCTCCTTACTTTTATTGCTGCAATAGGTTGATACTCCTCAATTTCTGCTTTGGCAGTTTGTGCTTGCATTCTTTCAAGTGTTTTTGAACTTGCATCCATCTGCAATATGACTTGCTCTTTCTTTTTTTTTTTTTTGTTTTGTTTTGTTTTTGGGCATAAAAAACAATCTCAACAACTTTGTCTTGTCTGAAGGTTCTTCTAAAGGAGTTTTAATTTGGGTAATGATAAGATTTGCCGGAAGTAGTTGTAAATATCTTTCTTCTATTACACCATTCCACAAATCATAGGTTTCAAAATACGATTTTATTTTCACTGATCCAATCTGATAATTTTCGTCAATGAAAGTTTGTGGGGCATTGAATGAGAGACTGCAGCTTGCCATGTTTCAAAATGGATTTAAAAATTTATATTGGTTAATAATGATTTGAAAATGGTTCTTTTGAAGAACTCACAGATCCCGTAAGACCAATGAAGCTCTTGATACCACTGTTGTTTTTTTTAAAAGACGGAGCAACAAAAAAGATTAAAAGTATTGATGGAAAATGTCTCTCAATAATTTTATTAAGCATAACAAGGCTTTAAATAGCCAATTTAAGAACAGAATCTGCAGAAAATCTGGAGAATAAATATTTGAATTCAAAAACCTAAACTATCTCAACTAACTTATCCTATTGAATTTAAATTTAAACAAAGACTCCTCCTTCGACCGAACTACTTATGATTCTGATAAATCAAATATCAGCAGTAACGAATGCAAAATCCAACACTACTAAATGAGAATGATGGATCTTTAATTCATAGAGCTTCAAACTTTTTTCTACAAGAAAATGGACTAGTAAAATATGAAAGAATTATATTTTCATTCTAGGAAAAAAACCTAATTATACTAAATATATTGACCTTTCATTCGTGAGATAGGATAACCAATTACGATAAAAAATCGGAATAAACACCAAACAGTATTCTAACTACTGTCCTATCGGTTCAACAAAAATAGCTATTTTCTAGTAGTGATTTCAATCTTAGTTTGAACGATAATTGGTCAATTTGCAAGCACCTCAATATCCGGCCGCCTGTCGTGAATTTAGATTAGTCAAACTAGT
The DNA here is from genome assembly GCA_026770625.1 of Nicotiana glauca. Lineage (NCBI taxonomy): Eukaryota > Viridiplantae > Streptophyta > Magnoliopsida > Solanales > Solanaceae > Nicotiana > Nicotiana glauca. The sequence continues at coordinate 52,381 of MU677435.1, forward strand.
GTATTGGACTTTGAATATCAAAATGTATGGTCAAGAAACAACAGGCAACACTATCTAACTTACGAACAGTGAACTCATTCATGTGTAAATGGATAAGTTAGAAATCAGCAGAGGGCAACTGGCCATTTTGCAAAAATATAGGCAAACAAAACCCTGTGGTTTTCCCAGTCTAGTAATCGTTTACAAGGTTTAGGTGTATAGGTTTGTTTTCATATATGTATAATAAAGAAGGACAAATATACTCAAGATAAACGCCATATCTTATTCTTTACCCATTAACCTACCAACAAAGATTGTGATGGAATAGTAAGTAGTCGTTCATCCTTAATTATGGGTTTCGAGATGATTTTTGGGTACGTATGAAGTAGGTCAAAATTAGGAGCATTTTACACCAATGTGAGACTTCTCGGAGCAATTACAAATTTAGTAAGACTCCAACTCGAATACCGAACATCAGGTGAACACCCATAGGTTTGGTGTCGAGCTTTGGGTACGTATGGAATAAGTCGCTTTTGTTAGAAAATGCTTATCCAATGTGAAACTTCCCGCGTGATTTCGAATTTAATACGGCACTAATACGAATATCGAATATTTAAACCAAGCTAATTCTGTACTTTATGCAGTTCTGATTGCTACTCAAAACCATTTCTTTTCAATTTTCCATCTGCTTTTGGGGGGGGGGGGGGCAAAATAAAATAAAAAGGACTTTACAATTTTCCTACTTTTGTATTGTTCTCTTTTGCAGATGATCTGTCAGTGAAACCAATGCATTGCAGCTGTTGCATCGTTAATCAATGACAATGAGGGCTTGTTTGGTACGAAAGATTAGAGATAATTGATTCCGAAATTTTTCATAAGAGAGTGAAATAACTAATAGTAATTAATCATGGGATAACTTATTTTCTAACAAAACGATCCCTAATTACCATGCATAACAAAACAAGTTTATGTTATGTGCACCAATAGCATAATTTTTTTTTTGCATCAACAGATTAAGTTGATCCATAACATGATTCTACTCCCCGTATTATGGAAAAAAGATAGTTCAGTGCACAAAGTACTATGCATTCATTTAGGGTCCGGGGAAAGAGTCGCACCCCTAAGCAAATATTTGTGGTTGCTCCATGGCTCGAACCTGTGACCTATAGGTCACACGAAGCCAATTTTACTGTTGCTTCAAGGCTCTCCTTTCACTCCTCGCATTATGCATGCTCTTTAAAAATAACAGAGTAGTCTGTTATAACCAATTAAATTAAATGAATATGGTTGAAAAAAAATTCACATTGTCAATATATATATAGGCGGATCCATGATTTGAAGTTACTATTGAGGTTTAAACTTGGTTTAGCTTAAAAGAGGGTGAACGTGAAATGGAGGGGAAAATAAAATTTTGATTTTTCCGTCGTTGACAAAGGGACACTATCCCATATTGGAGAAGGAATTGGATGGATATATATACAATTGCTCTTCTTCTAGCTCTTAAAGAGTTAAGAAGAAGGTAAGCCTCGCGCTGTCATCGTCGCTCGCTCGACTCGGCTTCAGATTTGGTCAAATGATTGATTAATTTTTTGGACCAAATTTATTTGTTAAGATTAAGATTAACGTAATATTATTTTAATGCAAATTAGCCGTTTTTGTAATGGTAAATTAATCTTCCTTCGCGTTTTGATTTTCCATTCTATTTTGTGTAAATAGCCATTTACGTAATGGCCGTTTTACGTGAACAGTCATAACAAATATTTTTGAAGAGTTGCGCCTCTTTGTTTAAACTTAACATAGCAGACAATTCCCTCAGATTTTTCTTACGAAAATTCTACAATCTCTTCTTTCTTCTGTATTATTTTAACCATAAAGAAAGCAACAGTAAGTGTTATTTGCTACTGATCATTGTGTTCGCTGAAACACTCGGGTTTGAAGTATCGACATTAGTGTGTAATCCTTTCAATCCTGAGAGAAAATAAGTCACAAACTAGGATACTAGGAGGGGATTAAGTTCCTTAAGGAAATATTATGAATTCAGTGGGCTCAGATTAAATTCTTATTTTTCTACATTTTAGTTTATATGTTATTTTTCTTTCTCCAGAATTATTTTACAAATACAGTATACTAACAAGCTTAAGGAACTTAATCTTATATTCTGTATTTGTGTTACATATTTTGTTCTGGAGACTAAAACCTGTGGTTTTCTACTTTCATTTTGAAGATTAAAGCTTCGTGATTTTCTACTCCATTTGTTTACTTTAACATATCTATGTTGGTTTACTATCTGTTATTTGCAGATTAAAATTCTAACGAGTTTCTACTCCATTAGAGGTTAAAATCTACGTGATTTTCTGGTCTAATTTTATTCGGCGTGAAGATATAAAAACTTCACCGTATATTAAACATTTGTTTATGTCATTCTTTTACAAAACGATGACGGAGAACATAAACCAGCATGTTCCTATGGTGACTACCAATGCATTGACAAGCCGAACAAAGCCGTTATTGGCACCAGCAACGACAAAAAGTCCAAAAAATTTTTTGGGATTGATTTCAAGTGATGGCAGTAAAAGGTGCTCTTCTACTTGACGACTTTAAGTCTATAGAAGTTCATCAAGAAAAATGTTCCTGTTTTGCCTGACGAAACTTCAGACAATGAACACTTTCTCGTGACTGAGTGTGAAAGCATTTTGATTTTTGTGTGCAAGAATTATGCTATTAGCAGACTAGAGGACGATATGTATAACGTCTATTGCAATATGAAGACGTAAAAAGAATTGTGGATTGCGCTTGAAAAAAAATACAAAACTGAGGATGCCACAATATCTTTTTTAAAAGTATAAGTGGAATTAATACGTATGTTGGAAGTATTAATTATATTATTATTACTAATAGAACTTTCATTGAAGATTTTGTCATTAATGAAGCATTGCAAGTTATAGTTATGATTGAGAAGTTGCCTCCTTTGTGGAAGGACTTCAAAGATTACTTGAAACACAAAGCAAGGAGATGTCTCTTGAAGATCTCATTGTTTGGTTGAGGATCGAAGAGGACAACAACGCTGCTAAAAAGGAAGGTCGTGGAAACTCAACAATAATGGGAGCAAACATTGTTGATGATGCTCCTCAAAATAATAAAAAATGAAAGAAGGCTTCTGGACCAAAAATAACCCAAGCAAGAAGCAGCGCTACAACTGTAAGGAAGCTAGAAACAAATCTGCTGATTATCGTGCTCCAAGGAAAGACAAGAAGAAGAGTCGAGCAAACATGGTTGAAAATTACGAGGATATTGATGACTTGTATGCTATGCTTTCTCAATGTAACCTGGTGAAAATTTTTAAGGAATGGTGGATTAATTATGGAGCCACTTACCATGTTTATGCTGGTAGAGAAGCATTTGCTATATATGCTCCCATTGGACCCGAAGATACGCATTCTATGGGAAATTCTGCAACGGTCAAGATTGAAGGATGTGACAAGATATTTCTACAATGACTTCTGGAAAGATGGTGACTCTGAATAACGTCCTTCATGTTCCTGAAATTTGGTAGAACTTAGTCTCTACTGTACTTTTCGTTAAGAACAGGTTTAAACGTGTTTTTGTATCTGATAAGGTTGTAATAAGTAATATGAGATGTTTGTAGAAAACTGTTACTTCACTGAGTGCCTTTTCAAACTGAATGTAATAGTCGTTGAGAATTATAAAATTTTAGCTTTTTCATACTTACTTGAGTAAATGATTTATGGCATATATGTTTGGGACATGTCGATTATAGAACCTTGCGAAAAATGATTAATTTGGAAGTATTGCCTAAGTTTAAATGCGGCGAATCAAAATGTCAAATATCTGTGGAATCTAAGTATGATAAACATCCTTATAAGTTAGCTGAAAGGAATTCAAATCCTTTAGATTTAATTCACAGATATTTGCGATATGAAGTCAATACCATCTCGCGGTGGAAAGAAGTATTTCATAACTTTTATTGATGACAATACTCGATATTTCTTTGTTTACTTATTTAATAATAGAGATGAAGCTATAGATGCAATCAAGCAATACAAAAATTATCACGACCTCAAAACCAACCCGGTCGCGATAGCGCTTGACGTGGAACTAGGCTAGCCGACACAATACCAAAACCAATTAATATTTCATTCTTAGGATAAAATTAAATCTATTTAAAAATAAACCTTTATAAAGTGTTTAAAAGAAAACAATAGTGCGGAAAGAAAGCTCGATATCGGGGTGTCACTGGTCATGAGCATCTACGATAACTGTCTGACAATATCAAGACTAACATGGCTGAGAAAATCATTGAATACAACTAAGGGAGCATAAGGAGGGAGAAAAGCAGGGCTGCGATTGCTAGGCAGCTACCTTGCTAACTCCGATGGACCCGCCATTGAGTAACCAACACGCACTAACGGGTTCAGAAATATCTGGATCTGCACACAAGGTGCAGAGAGTAATGTGAGTTCGCCAACTCAGTAAGTAATAAAGATAAATATAGACTGAGTAGTAGTGACGGGAAATAAACATATACAGTTCATATCATGAAGTCTTAGTAGAATACAATAGGCTTTTAAAATCGGTTTTGAATCAACTCAGTTCATTTAAATTGCCATTTAAAAAATCTTTCAAACAAAATGATAAGAGAGTGAGTAGAAATAGTGAAAACATATCAGCCTCTCGGGAAAAACTCACTCGTATACAGCCCCTCGAGCAACATAAATCACAAACAGCCCCTCGGGCAAGAATGAATCATAAACAGTCCCTCGGGCAACATAAATTACAAATAGCCCCTCGGGCAAACATGAATCATAAACAACCTCTCAGGAAATCATCACTATCACTGGGGGTGTTCAGACTCCGGAGGGGCTCCTACAGCCCAAGCGCTATAGCAAGCCATCTCGTGGGATAAGTTAGGTCAGGCCCTCGGCCTCATAACAACAAGCACCCTATGGAATAAATCAATCAGGCCTTCGGCCTCAAAATATTATGAATCAGTAATAAATCTACTGCAGTGTGCAGCCCGATCCCATAATATCCTCAAAAAATAGGCCATTTGCCTCACTTAGTCAGAAAACCTTTTGAGCCACTCGGGCTATCAGTAAAACAGAGTGCTCAACCAAGATATCATTTTTATACGTTAAAATGGAGCAAGTAAGACTGAGTTATGAAATCATTAAAGCATAGCATGACTCGGTACAGATATTAAATCAAAACAGTAAGGAATAGTAGAGAAAAGCCCCTAAGGGTCCAAACAGCTTTGTCCAAATATGGCATTCAGCCCAAAACATAGTAATACTTTCTAAATCACAATAGTATCGAATATTTTTCAGTCAAATATGCAACTTAATAGTTGCTGCGAGATGGACCAAGACACAATCCCCAACCATGCATGCCCACACGCCCATCACCTAGCATGTGTGTCACCTCAAAGTAGTAAAACAATGCAAAATCCGAGGTTTCATACCCTCAAGACCAGTTTTGCAATCATTACTTACCTCAAACCGGATCAAACTCTAACACACGATGCCTTTGCCTCTCGACTCGGCCTTTAAATGATCCAAATCTAACCAAAATCAGTATCACATCATTAATACATGCTAAAGGAACAAAGTCCAGGCGAAAATAATCAATTTAACTCAAAAATTTCGAAATTGGCCAAACTTGGCCCTCAAGACCACGTCTCGGAATCTGATAAAAATCACAACACTAGGATCCTTATCCCCTTACGAGTCTATACATACCAAAATTACCAAAATCGGACCTCAAATGACCCCTCATATCCCCACTCAAAGCTCTCTAAAACTCAAGCCCTAACCTTCAATTTCACCCCAAATTCCCTACTAATTTCATGATTAGGTAGTGGAAAAATCACCACAAACACCAAATTCAAAACCCAAGTAACCTATTTCACCGAAACCCCTCGATACCTCCTTGAATTCACGGCTTGGAGCTCCAAAATCGCATAAAACTGGTGAAAGAATGACAAAAAATTGCGAAGGGGCCTTTTTATACATTTTGCCCAGCACTTTCGCACCTGCGGCCCAATTCACGCACCTACAGACCGCTTATGTGGTCAAAATAACAATATCTGCGGTTTTCACATAAGTCTTCAGGGCCGAATCTGCGCCCAGGAACCGCACCTGCGGTCCCGCTGTTGCGCCCAACTAACCGCACCAGCGGTTTGTATCTGATGGCCATATTTCACATCTGCGGTCTCCTTACCACATCTGTGACCTCGCACTTGCGGTCTCCTTACCGCATCTGCTCTTGCACCAGCGGTCCCCTATCTGCAGGTGCGGAATGACAGAAGCAACAAAATCTGCAGCAACAATTCAAAGCCAAACCTTCCATCAACCACTCGAATCCATCCCGAAACCCTCGGGACCTCAACCAAACATACCAACAAGTCATATACCAATATTCACTCTTATTCCAACATTCGGAACACTCAAAACAATATCGAAACACCAAATCACCCTCGGATTCAAACCTAAGGATTTTCAAACTTTCGAATTCCACAAACGATGCCAAAACCTATCAAACCTTATCCGAATGACCTACACATGTCAAAAATGACACAACGGACCTACTCCAATTTTTGGAATTCCATTCCGAACCTGATATCAAAATTTCCATTGCCGACCAGGAAACACCAAATTTCCAATTTCACCAATTGAAGCCTAATTCTACCACGGACCTCCAAATCACATTACGGACGCACTCCCAAGTCCAAAATCACTTAACAGAGCTAACCAAACCATAAAAATCCAAATTCGAGATCGAATACTAAAAAGTAATAACTTGGTCAAACCTTTCAAATTTAAAGCTTCAAGCTGAGAATCATTCTTCCATATCTGTTCTGATTAACTTGAAAACCAAAGCCGACAATTTACATAAGTCATAATACATCATGCGGGGCTAGTCATGCCCGAGAACTGGCGAGCAAAGTACAATGCTCAATACGACCAATCGGATCATTACATTCTCCCCCACTTAAACATACGTTCGTCATCGAACGTGCCCAGAGTCGTTCCGAAAACCATCAAATCGCTATGTTACCTTACCATACGCATACCTGGGAGTGATCCCACGTCACCCTATCCTATATAGGTCCGATCGCACAACATAACTAGAATTTCACAATTCACTCTAGCCCATAACCTTAGAACCATATTTCCACTTTCGAACTTATCTATAAGATCAGAATCTCACATCTATATGTTATATAAGTCTAAACAAGCAGTATTACACCATATCTGTAACCCAAGATGTAATCACATGATATACCACATAACTCAACCACTCGAAGCGATAACTATAATCATAGCAGCTGCTCAAACAACCCAATACTGGAAATAAACCCTCATATCAAACAACGCCTCATTACAATACTTTTATATACTTCCATGATGAAGAATACACACAGAAATCATAACCATTCCTCAGATCAACCAGTCATGGGGTTCCTTCTCCTTCTGTAAGGGCTATAGTAAGTTTCTAAGCCGAATCTTGATATTATCTTTCCAACATGATGAAATCGAATCCAATATTATTAATCTAGATCCAATGACCTCATCTCATCCAACGCGACTACTTTAGTGACATGACATATCGACACAATCAAAAGCCACAACCCGTACGACCCGTGCACCAATAAGCAACAATCCAAATTTACTAAAATCGTGGAAACATGACTCAAATGAGAGAGTTGTACCGCAAGCTCACCAGTACCACCAAAACACAATGCTAAGAACACATTGTCGCACCCTGTTTTTTCCCTCCTCGCGGTGGGAGAATCGGTTTTATGAAATTTTGGGTATGGGGCAACTCGTTCCTTTTGGTAACTGGTTTTGTATTTGAAGAGTCACCAACTAATGATTTGTGGTGCATTAGGATGCCTTACAAGATTCAACTACAACTACGATTTTGATAATCAGAGACAGGGTAAGGGATTTGAAATTATCTCACGGGGAAGGTGTTAGGCACCCCTCAGGGTCCACTAGTGTGGTTCCCGGCCAGATAATTATTGTAAATTTAGCAAATAGACAAGTAAACAGGTAAGGCTCAAGTAAGAGGGGATTTTAGTACACAAACTCTTGGAAATAAACAAATATGGAAGAGCAATTAAAAGGCTGATTTTTTGAAAAAGAAGTTAAAAATATTTTTTAGGACAAAGAAAGGGAAAGAGGGTACTAGGTTTAATCATAATATGGATCAAATTAACGCAATAACCGGTAATCATTCCTCAAAATAGGGGCTACACGTGGTATTAGCGCACCGGTCATCATATCCATATCTACCCTTTCCCACCCCGTTTAAGGTACTAAAGCACGAATTGGTCTCGATTACTATTGCATGTTATTACCTGTCCCATTCCTATCAGTTCTGAAGGTATTTAGGACTACTATTCCTAAAGGGAAGGAATATTAGGCTGATTGATTTCAAAGGATAAAAATCTAAGGCGACATACAAAAACACATACTGTATGTTGGGGAAACATATAAACAGATACAGGCTCATATACACCTCCTTGAACAAAAGCACATAACTAGCATGACTTAATATACTTTATAAGGTCTGATTGAAATACTAAAGACGAGGGAGTTTGATTCAGAGCCAGATTCATCAGATACCTCAGATAAAAAGCCTAAATCAGCCCTGCCTGCTGGTTGGAGCAGTTACTAATTAACAGAGGCGAATTCAGTTTTATTGTTGTTATTACCTAAGGCTTGTCTAAGTGTTTAGACAGAGTCCTATAGGCATGATATCTACTTGATTCAGAATGCAGCGAAACAGTAAAAATGAATTGTTTGAGATCCTATAGTCATGCTTGCTAAACCTCGTTAAGTAAGGGAATTAGATTTTTTTAAAACTTATTTGTAATAGACTGATTTTAAAACAGGCCAATTTCAAATTCTACAGGTGATGTTATCTACTATTACCGATTTAAACCCTATGAACATGATATTTAACATTGAGTGTGAATGAAATGAATCAAATTTATTTAAGAATCCCTATAGGCATGATTTCTATATGTTACCGATTTCAGCATTACGAACATGACACTTATTTTAAGTTATTTAGAACCTAAAACATGATATCTAAGTGGCATGCAGAATTTACATACGTCCTATAGGCAGGTTATCTAGGTGTGACATTGACCATGAAGAAACTGAGATAAACCTTACAGTCACGGTGTCTAAGATGCAGTATTGAACGCAAAGAATTTAAAAACAGTCCTATAGGCATGCTTTCTACCCTTGAGCATACATGATCACCCAACCCTTTTTACTAGCCAATCCTAAATATTTATTACAACTTATTACAAACCATAGATATTGAGTTACAAAAGAAAGAATGAAATAAAAATCTACAACCATAGGAAAACCTTATTTGACTTCCTATCTGAGATATGCAAGGAACCGTATCATTGCCAATGCCATTGATTTCAAAGCCTTTCTCAGACCTGGGTTTGTCAGAGTTCCCTAAGGGCCTCAATAGAACCCCGGTCAGTGCTCACACCTAAGTTACACAACTAGAATAGAGAAGAGTGCAGTGTGGAAATGCCAACCCTCATGTGTCCAAGTTCATAGGGAGCTCATGGGGTCCCAAGTGAAGGCTCACATGAGCGGGGCAGAACTTAAGTTCTAAGAAGATAGTGAAAGTGCAGGAACAGAGTTTTAAGGGCTGAAGGAATAAAGGAGAGGGAAAGGGTGATGGGAGACAGCCATTAACATTTCAGGGAATCAATAACTTCACAAAAGGGGGCAGGGGATTGGGAATCCATTGCAAGGAGCCTATACACTTAGGCATGGGTTAACTTTGGGCATGGACAGCAATAGGAAGTGCTGACATGCCTGTAAATCAACCAGAACACATAACAGATAAGGGAAACATGGAGGTTGTGATCCCAAAGAGGTCAAGTTTGGGTCATGAACAACAATGTTCAATGTTGTCATGCCCCTAACCAACAATAGATGCCAACTACATTAGGGATAGGGATTCAAAGTCTACAAGCTATGATAAATAACAAAAGCATTTATTCAGACAGAAAGGTAGAACATAACATGCATTAATAATGGAACTATTTAAATACAAACAATAGGCAAACTGGAAGGAAAGAAACAGTAAAGAAACATGTTGTTGTTGATGCTAAAAAATTAATCAGAACATACCAATTAAAGAAGAAAAGTGCGGTAAAGAAAGTAAGCAGGACTTCAAAGTGTAGCCTTGACTTTCAGCCGACTAAGCAGACAGTAGCACACGTAGTAATAAGCAAGAGAGAGTTTTCTTTTTGAGTGTAAGTGTGTGTTCAGAACCAAAAAAAAAAAGTTCGTGTCATGTGTTCGTTAATGAGAGAGTATATATATAGTTTGAAGATAGGTAGAATAATAAAGTAAGAATCAAAGTCAAGCAGTAATTATGGAACTAGGTATCAATTAGTATCAAATCAATATAAATACTTCCTTTAATTAAGGGAATCAATTCGAACGGTAAGAACATGTAGCAAATAAGGAAAGAAATTAATGGTAACTGGAGCATAACAGATAAAAAATACTTCAAACATAGTAGGCACAGAGTAAACAATTAGGGCTAGGTTCATAAGGTTCTAATAAAGGAAATAATATAACAATCAATTAATAGCATAATCAAGGTCAGAAAAATATTCTACAAGGTAAAAATCAATAGAATAATCATGCGGAATCAGTGAAAGGTCAATCACAGGATTCAAAAATGCAAGAATGGGAGATAACACTAATTTACCCCCATTCTATAAGAATAGACACATGGTAAGCAAAATCAAAACCCTAAGAGGTCGAGTAGGACAAGAATCACATATGAAATGAAAGATTCATGCAGAGCATAGTTTGAATTAGTAGGCTTAAGCATGATACAGGTAGGAGAAGTGAAGAATCAGAAGCATTCGTGAACAAAAATAAGGTAAAATCACACAATAGGCAAGGATAACCATAATATGGAACCCTAACAAAGCAAACATAGGACAAAACTCACATAATCATAGAAACACATAGATTAACCGGACATATTATCAAAATAAAACTTAGAAACCCAAGGTTGAGGCTAAGAAGTTAGGGTTTTCAATATAGACGAGTTGAAAAAAGGAGTAAAAACACAAAATCATTCGAGATATAGAAGTTAAAACATGAAGAGTCGGTTTAAACAGAGCGTAGAAGAAATTTTGAAAAACCCTAAATTTTAAAAGAAAGTAAAACAACTTAAAATCGATGATTTTTCAGAAGAAGCTTGAGAATAGTGTAAAGACATAGAAAGAAATAGACTTACATTGCCAAAAATAGCACAGATCTTAAGAGATTCTAACAAAGTTTTTTCAAAGGAAACCCAAACAGAAACGGAAGAACCTGGTTAGGACCTCAAAGATCGTAACAAGTACAACATAATTTTCCTCGAAATCACATTGAAGTAGCCAAGAACAGAAAAATGAAAAACCCTAGATGCAAGTCGGTGTGACCCAGGGCCCTTGAAGGCCTCAGAGAAGCGCGTGGCATGAGAGAAGCCATTGGAGGCTTAAGAGACGATGAGAGGTGACCGGAGATGGCCGGAGATGAGAGGTCGGTGGTTGAAGATTAGGGTTAGGTTGAGAGAGTTTGAGAGCATAGAGGATTTTAGGGCGGAGGGGTTGGTCGTGAAAATGAATTAGGTTTTGGGGTTATAGGTTAGTTTAATTAGGAAATGAGAGATATGGACCGTTGATCAAATGATCAAAGGCCATGATTTAAAAAGAGCCGGGTCGGGTTGGTTTATTTAGGGCCTGGGACGAGTAATTTAAATAGAAATTGGGCTGGGTTGGGTTTAATTTAGGCTGTAATTGAAATGCCAATTTGGCTATAATTTAAATAGCCACTTTTTCTTATTTTAATTTATAAAAGATAATAAAATAATTTCTGTAAATAAATTAAAGGTACTAAAATAATATATAGTACATAATTAATTATATAAAAATACCAGACCTAATCTTGTGAACATAATGCAATTAAATTTTGATAGAAGCTAACATTGCAATTATATGCAATTTATCTTTAAAAATACTAAATAAATTTGTAAAAATATATAAAAATTCCCTTGGCTATATTTTAACATAAATATGATAATACAATAGGTAAATTACCAAAATGATAGTTTTGGAAGTAATTATTGAGATTTTATAGATAATAAAGGAAAAAATAAATCAATTTAGATCTTTGAAAATTGTGGAAAAATAATAAAAAACTTGGATATACTTATATATGCACATATATGCTATTTTGAAAGTATTTTGCATATTGAAAAATATACGTAGGGAAAAATTGGGTGTCAACAGACATCACACATCGAAAAACCAGAATGCACGAATCTAACTCGAAGGATCATACCTCCATATAACTTCGCTGCAATGCGCGGCCCTATCCAAATATTGGTCCCCATGAGACACCTCAAGTCATCATGATCAAAATCATCAACCACGCACAACTTGATGTCTAGTACCAAGGGTAAATCACCACAACCACGGAAAAGTAAATGACGCAATGCCATGCCAGCCCGAAAGAACATATCCAATGCGCAATCAATCAAACATCCAAATACTCATCTCTCTCAAATTCCTCTATAAGGTCCAAATAGAACCATATCACTTGTGCATAAAATCAACGAATCACAAATCCTTGCCACACGGAAAGGTAACTCATAGATCACTCCAGAACACGAATAAGCTTAATGACAATCGAATGACACATCCCTGAACAATAACTATTAGGGGTCAACAAAGGAACAAAAATGCTTTCATCATTTCAATCTCAAAATATGACAAATACAATCAGATACGTAAAGATAAAGGAATCATACATAATATCTCTTGACCGCATCAGAATTGATAGCCATTTCTACACATTTTCCTTCTACATCTGTTAGATATAATGCTCCGTTGGACAACACTCGTGATACAACAAATGGTCCCTGCCAATTAGGAGCGAACTTTCCTTTTGCTTCTGCCCAATGAGGTAATATGCGCCTCAATACCAACTGTCCGACTTCAAATTTTCGTGGACGCACCTTCTTATTATAAGCTCTGGCCATTCGCTGTTGATATAACTGCCCATGATATACTGCTGCCAGTCTTTACTCGATGCAGAACACACATACATACTGTCCTACTCATGAACCTCTTATCAAGGAGTTCCTAAAGCTTCTCCTACAACTCCTTTAACTCCATTGATGCCCTATGATACAATGGAATGGAAATGTGCTGAGTGCCCGGCACCAAATCAATTCCTAAATCAATAACCCTACCGGAGGCATACTGGGCAGGTCCGCAAGAAACTCATCGGGAAAAGTCACCCTATCCGGAGGCATACTCGGCAGGTCCGCAAGAAACTCATTCGGAAAAGTCCCTCACTACCGGAACTGAATCAATGGTAGGAGTCTCTGCACTGACAACAATTTGCTGGGTCTTAAAAAATGAAATCACTCTACTGGGAACATAACCCGTCGAACCTTGCCACTCAATCCGTGGTATCCCCGGTATAGCCAACGTCACTGCCTTAGCATAACTGTCCAAAATAACACGACATGGAGACAACCGGTCCATACCCAATATCACATCAAAATCTACCAGACTAAGCAACAAAGATACACTCAGATCTCCAAACACCTAATAGCCACCACACAAGACCGACATACGCAGTCCACAACCACGACATAACCTGTTTATGACAACTCCAGTCTCTAAATCTATAGAGCACTCAAATCACTATATCCGATCCCAACTCCACCGCCCGAACATCTCACGTATCTTTTATACCCAATCTTTCATAGAGGGATACTAGTAAAAATTTTCTATGCCACTAAACAACCTCGAATATCAGCTGTCTATCAAACAAGAGAGTGCCACAATACTAATAAAGCACCCTTAACTCGAATACATTGCCCCTTTCTAAAATGTATGCCCTCATCAAGCCGCGCCAGTTAGTATTATCATTCACCTAGTCATTTGAAGCTGTCCATGCTACCTAAGAATTTATTACCTTCCTTCCATTACTGAACTGCGACCTTACACATGCAAATATCAACCGTACACAACATACCGTATATACCATGCCATCCTATGATAAATATGAGAACTTCATAATCCATTCCAAGTCACAAGCAACTATGTACTCAACTATCCAAGACTTTACATTAATCCCATCTGGAAGAAAATCACTATACATCACATCCTCCTCACGCTAGTAGAAAATATAAATCCCTAACCGAGGTAGAAACCATCAAGAACTCCCCGAATTCCATTTGCACAAAACCAAACCGTCACGACTGAATCCTTCTAACTCAACCAGGCTATGCAGGTCACCCAGAACCCAAGAGCATTGCCACAGAATATCTATAGAAACTCATCACATGATAAGCACCCAAAGAATAATTCATACACCTTACCATGCCGATTCGACTTTTTACCAAGCTGTCCTACCTATCTGAGTTCCTCCTGGAATGCGGTGAAAAAAAGCAAAAAATAGAATATTTGTCGACCACCGCGGTCGTGCCACGACCGCTGTCAATCTGGATAAAGCCAAGAAGTTTTAGGGATAAAGTGTAATCATGGAAAAATTATCTTAACCCTATATAAAATCAACAAACTCGCCCAAGTGAAGGTTAAGCTTGTTTTTAGACTGAATTGTAGGCAAGAACAAGTGTGAGAAGATCAAGACACCATTAGAGTTTTTCAATCTTCTTCTTGTTATCATTATTTGTGAACTATGAATGATTTTGTGGTTTTATCTTGCTTTACTGTGAGAAGTTAAACATTTGATTTAGGATTGATGGAACCAATTGTTAGATGAAGTTTTGACTCAGTTTTGTTATAATCGAGCCGACTTTATTATATAATTGTTCAACTATGTTTTGTATGGTGATTAATTGGATGGGCCCTTGATTAATCATGTCTAATTACTTTGTGTTGCTTGAGAAAGAATACTAGGTTAGATTGTTGTTGAACAACACCACTTTTGGGTAATTGAAGAGATTCATTACTTGAATTTAAAAGTAGGGTTAGAGATAACGAAACTTTGGTGGGATAATTCAGAGCTTTATAAACTATCAGCTAGAGTAGTTCGAGAGAATGCTTTAGTAAATTATCGTAGTTGATCAAGAGATAACTGCGATAACCTATAGCTCATAATCCTCATAGAGTATTACGGCGAGATTATAGCAAAAGAGTTAAGAATTAAATTAGCAATTGGAGAAATCAATATCCTAGATCTTTTTACCATTGAATTATCTTTGATTTAGAATATTGTTAGTATTAATATCATTTTGCTTTAGTTTAAAAAAACCCAATATTTATAGATAAAAATCTTGCATCCGAAAATTATTTGAGCTTGTAATAGCATCACCAAGAGTTGTAATAGGTAGGTTAGTTCCCTAAGGATTTGACTCCGAACTTGAAAACCGAATTATATTTGTAATGACTGCTATATCTTTTCTAAGGCATAGTTGGGCGTGATCAAATTTTGGTGTCGTTGCCTGGGAACTAACAGTGTTATTTATTGCAACATAGAAGTAGTGCTAGAATTATTAGTTTAGATCAATTTTCTATGGCGCTAAATAATTTTTCATTGAAATTCTCACGTTTGAAATCTTGTATGATCCAGGTGTATGCCTAGAGATTGTTCGAGGATTGGTGAACTTCTTGAAGGACTCCCAGACCCCTAGAAAACATTCAAGGAATTAAACCGTGCCAATAAGAAGAACAAACACTCACAACAAATACACCAACTTGAAATTGAAACGGATGACGTAAATAACGTCACGTGAACATCAGGGATGATCAAGATGACCCAAATGTTAGAGAGGTGGCACCTCTTGTGCCAAAAGTTGCACTTTATGATTGGGCATAGCCAACAACTGACAACTTGGCCACCACTATTGTTGTGCCCCCAATACAAGCGAAGACATTCCAGATCACCAACAACATGATGCATCTTCAGCAGAATAAGGGATTGTTCTTCGGGTCACACATTGAAGACCCTCAACAATGCCAGAAATGTTTTTTGTCGATTTGTGTGACCCAAAGGCAGCCAAATGTGACCCCAGAAGCCATCAAGTTGTTACTGTTCCCGTTTTCTATGATTGGGGAAGCACAGACTTGGCTAAATTTGCTCCAAATAAATTGCATTGCCACTTGGGAGGAATTAGTCAAGAAGTTCATGAACAAGTTTTACCCACCCAACAACACTGTAAGACAAATAGATAAGATATTGCTGTACAAACAGCAGCCTACTAACACCTTGCAGTAAACTTGGGAAAGATTTAAAGGAATTCTAGTGAAGTGTCCCCACCATAGTATTCCAGGCCAGATGCTCGGCCAGAGATTCTACATGGGTTTAGCAGACAATTTAAAAGCCAATGTAGATGCTTCAGCTGGGGGTGCATTTCTGAGCAGGACATTCACAGAATGTAAAATCCTTCCTGACAAGATGTCCCAGAATTTGGGATGGATGACGAGAGGTACGACCCTGACACCAACAATGCATTCAGTTCCTCTTGACCCAAATAATTCACATGTAGAGAACATAGCAACACTATGACTCAGATGAGTATACTGACAAAGAAGATTGATGAGATGGGTACAAAGCAAGTGCATATCGTTGACACAACAAATGAAGGACTTTATACACCTTGCATTAATCAGTCTTATATGTGTTAATAGAGTGGATAAGGTGAAACCAAAGGTTAAGAGAGGATATGAATTATGTCAATAATTGTAGGGATTAGAGACAAGGAGGACAACAATGGAGGCCAACAGTCAATCAGCAATACAGACTGAACATGCCACAACCTGGAGGTATGCAGCCCCAAGGCCAAATGGTGCCATATCAGAGACAACAGGGCTATCAACAGAAGCACCAACAACAGTTGGCATATCAGCCACCTCCTCAACAACCCAATGGAAACATGGTAGAAATCAGGGGTATGATGCAACAGCTCAATGGAACAAATGGTAAGATATAGGAAAAGTTGGCAGTGCATGACTCAGCAATAAAGAATATTGAAACTCAACTGGGGTAGCTGTCTATGGCCTTAAATAATCGCCCCCAGGGAACATTGCCAGCCGACACAAACATTAACCCTAAGGAGCAAAACCCGAATCAGCTGATGACAGTAAGTCTCCGGAATGGGATAGATTTAGACAGGGAGCAAGAAGTTGCTCAATCCAGAAAAGAGGCTACGCTAGCCACTCCAGTTCCATTAGATATAGATGAATCAGTGGAACTCACTGAAGTGGTGCTTGAACAGGTTCAAGTTGATAAGGGTAAGGCTAAAAAGAGTGAACAAGCTACAAAAGAGGTGGTACCCCTTGTGCCACAAAAATTCAACAAAGAGAAGCCAGCGAACAGTGATCAAAGAGTGATTCCTGGACCATTCTCTCAGAAACTGGCAAAATAAAAGAGAGAAGATCAATAAGGGAAATTCATGGAGATGCTTCGTCAGATTCAATTAAATATCCCTCTGATGGATGCTTTGAGGGAAATGCCAAGCTATGCAAAAATGATGAAGGACCCGATGTAACAGAAATTTGACTTTCAGGACCTATCCACAGTAACTCTAGCACATACATGCAGTGCAGTAATGATAAAACCCATGGCTCAAAATATATTTGATCCATGTAGCTTCACTACTCCATGTACTATTGGGAGTTATGCTTTTGCAAAAGCATTGTGTGACTTAGGAGCCAACATAAACTTGATGCCTTTGGCAATATATACAAAATTGGGCATTGGTAGAGCTAGACCGACTTTGATGTTGTTGCAACTAGCTGACCACACGGTTAAAAGGCAGACGGGGATTCTTAGTGATGTGCTGGTACAAGTGGGAAAGTTTATATTCCCTACATAATTTGTTATTCTGGACTGCTAGGTAGATGAAGAGATACCCATCATTTTGGGGAGGCCATTCTTAGCCACTGGGAGAGAATTGATTGATTGTGAAACTAGGGAATTAAAAATAAGGTTGAACAATGAAGAAGTAATATTCAACGTTCAACCATCCATGAGGAGACCTAGTGAATATGGAAATTGCTCACTAGTGGAAGCTGTGGATGTGATCCTGCATGAAGATGATGAGACCCTGAATGCTAAAGATCCATTGGGAGCTTGCTTGACAAATCTAGAAGATATGGATGGTGAAGGCTTGGCAAAGTGGGCCATGTCACTCGAAGGATTGGGAGCTTGCTTGACAAATCTAGAAGATATGGATGGTGAAGGGTTGGCAAAGTGGGCCATGGCACTCGAAGGCCAAGGATTCTGGAAGAGGGAACCTCAATTCGAGCCCCTTGAATTAGAAAACAGAGCTACACCACTTGCAAAACCATCAATAGAGGAACCACCGCAGCTGGAGCTGAAACCGCTTCCAGCCCACCTCAGGTATGCCTTCTTGGGTCCCAATTCTACTTTTCCTGTTATTATATCATCTTGTTTGCTAGCTGTACAGGTAGAACAATTATTGTAGGTGTTGTAGGAATGCAAAATTGCCATTGGTTGGACCATGGAAGACATAAAGGGTATCATCTCAGCCTTTTGCATGCAAAAGATTCATCTGGAAGAAGGAAGAAAACCTTCTAGGGAACATCAACGAAGGCTGAAACCGAATATGAATGAGGTAGTGAAAAAGGAGGTAGTCAACTGACTGGACGCGGGCATCATCTTTCCCATCTCTGATAGCAATTGGGTAAGCCCCGTCCAGTGTGTACCGAAAAAGGGTGGAATGAAAGTCATACAAAATGAGAAGAACGATTTGATCTTAACTCGTACAGTCACAAGGTCGCAGATTTGTATAGATAATAGGAAATTAAATGCATCCTCCCAAAAGGTCCATTTCCCCTTTCCCTTCATTGACTAGATGTTGAACAGGTTAGCTAGGCGATCCTATATTTTTTCTTGGACAGATACTCGGGGTACAATCAGATCTCAATAGCACCGAAAGATAGAGAGAAAATGTCCTTCACATGTTCGTATGGAATATTTTCCTTTCAGAGGATGCCCTTTGGACTTTGTAACGCACCAGGCACATTCCAGTGGTGTATGCCAGCCATCTTCACCGACATGGTCGAAGACATGAGGTATTTATGGATGATTTCTCCATGGTAGGGGATTCATTTGAAGATTGTCTTCATAACCTTAAGAGAGCGCTCAACCGATGTGTGGCGACAAATTTGGTGCTGAACTGGGAGAAGTGCCATTTTATGGTACAAGAAGGCATAGTGTTGGGGCATAGAGTGTCCAAAAAGGGGATTGAAGTAGACCATGCAAAAGTTTATGTGATTGATATGCTCCCAGCACCCACTTCAGTGAAAGCAATGAGAAGTTTCCTTGGGCACGCCGGATTCTATAGGATGTTCATCAAGGATTTTTTAAAAATTGCTAACCCCTTATGTAAGATACTTGAAAAAGACCAGCACTTTTTGTTTTTTGATGATTACATGTTAGCATTTGATGAGCTGAAGAAGATATTGGTGACTGTACCCATCATTGTTGCACCCAACTGGGAGCAACCATTCAAGTTGTTGTGCGACGCCAGTGATTACACTATAGGAGCAGTTTTGGGGCAGCGTAAGGAGAAAATTATGCACTCAATTTACTATGCAAGCAGGACGCTTAGTGGTGCACAACTGAACTACACGGTCATGAAAAAGGAAATGCTTGATGTAGTGTTGGCCATCAATAAGTTCAGGGCATACTTGATTGGCTCAAAAGTTATTGTTTATACTGACCATGTAGCCATTAGGTAACTGATAACAAAGAAGGAGTCCAAGACCCGCTTGATTCACTGGGTTCTGTTGCTACGAGAATTTGACTTGGAGATTTGTGACTGAAAGGGGACAGACAACCAAATAGCAAACCATCTCTCGAGGTTGGAAGAGGCAGAAAAGAGAACAGAGGTTGAAGATATCATTGAGACATTCCCTGATGAGCAATTACTTGCTGTGACAATGGAGGAGGCACCATGGTATGTTGATATTGCTAATTACTTAGCATGTGGTATTGTACCTCATGATCTTTCCTCAATTCAAAAGAAAAAAAAATTTCGTGATTGTCGGGAATATTATTGGGATGAACCACTATTTTTCAAAATATGTGTTGATAACATGATCCGGCGGTGTATCCCCAAGAAAGATCAACCCTCTGTTTTGCAGGCTTGACATGTTTTTCCATATGGTGGACACTTTGGAGGAGTTAGGACAGCAACAAAGGTGCTGGAATCAAGCTTGTATTGGCCTATATTATTCAAGGATGCCCATGCTTGGGTCAAAAGCTATGATAAATATCAAAGGACGGGAAATATATACCATCGTCATGAGATGCCAATGAACACAATCCAAGAGGTGGAAGTGTTTGACATGTGGGGGATCGACTTCATGGGTCCTTTCGTCAGCTCATACAATAACAAATATATACTGGTTGCCGTTGACTATATCTCCAAGTGGGTCGAAGCAGTTTCTCTCCTAACCAATGATGCGAAAGGGTTGACCAGTTTCCTAAAGAAAAACATCTTCACACGTTTTGGCACCCCCCGAGCCATAATCAGTAGTGCTGGATCTCATTTTTGCAACAGAGCGTTTGCACGTCTGTTGGAGAAGTATGGAGTTCGCCACAAGGTAGCCTCACCATACCACCCTCAAATAAGTGAGCAGGTGGAAGTTTCCAATAGAGAAATCAAAAGTGTCCTTTCAAAAACAGTGAATGCAACAAGAACTAATTGGGCAAGGAAGCTGGATGATGCATTGTGGGCATACCGTACAGCCTTCAAAACTCCAATTGGTATGTCACCATGCAAGTTGGTATTTGGAAAGGCATGCCACCTTCTGGTTAAGCTAGAACATAAAGCACTATGGGCATTGCGGTAGCTGAACTTATACATGGAGACATCAGGCACCAATAGAGTTAATGGGTTGCATGAGCTTGAGGAATTTCGGCTCCAAGCATTCGAGAGTGCTAGACTATATAAAGAAAGGATGAAACTGATGCATGACAAGCACATCTTGAATTGGAACTTCGAACCCGGAGAATTAGTGTTGCTATATAACTTAAGATTGAGGTTGTTCCAGTGTAATTTGAAGTCCCGATGGTCAGGACCGTTCATAGTGGTGCAAATGTTCCTAAGTGGATTATGGAGATCGAATCTGAAAATGGGACGAACAAATTAACAGTGAATGTGCAGAGGTTGAAACACTACCTCGGAATGACTGAGGAAAAAGGGTATAGTGCGGTGATAACATTAGAGGAGCCCCAATACACAACTGAGGAGTGATGACATGATCCTGCGTTGTGCCGCGACGTTAAATCAGGCGCTGCGTGGGAGGCAACCCATATTTTATTTTGTTTCTTTTTTTTCTTTTGTTTTGATGTTGTACCAGGTGTGTATGAAACTAACACTACTATATAAAAAAAATAAAAATAAAAATAAAAAACTTTTCTCAGAAGCTCGCCACTGCAACTGCAGTGGGAACGCGGCGAGAACGCGCTGAAATGCAAGTATTCTATTTTAGTTTTCTTAATCCACCACAGCCACGGTGGGACCGCGATGCGATCACGGTGAATCACGACTCTCTGTTGCCCAGGTAAGTTGTGCTTAATTTTTTTTAATTTTTTTTTCTTTTTCCCTTCTACCCTCCCCCCCAACAAAATTAAAACCTACCCCCATCCCCCTACTTTACCCACTCTTACTCTCACTCTAAACCCTAACCCCACGCCTCTGTCTCTTATTATTCTTCTTGTTCTTCTTCCCATCTCTCACAAACCCACTTCTTCCCCACACACTCACACACACACTCCCTCCTCCCCAACTTCCATTACTCTCCACTTCTACAATAACAAGGTATGTTTGTTTATCATGAAAATGGTAATAATAATTAAATTTGATTATGGGACTCTAAAAATACATGAGCTATTTTTATGCTAGTTGTTAAACAATTGATACTATGTAGAAGACTTATAAACGAGATAAGTGTTTGGAATAAGGTGATAACCAAACCGATAGGTTAGCAATTGGGGCCTTGAGCTTGTCGATTCAGGGACGTCGAGGTCTATTCCGGCGCTCGACTAGGAGCTATCGAAGGTAGTTGAAGAGCGACTAATAGTTATGATAAAATAAATAAAGGTTCTTTATGGACAATAATAAGCAATAAATGAAGAACAATAATGAAGACAATAAATGGAAGCAATAATATCAAGAGAATGTGTTAGAGAGCAGAGAGAATGAATGTGTTAGAGAGCATGGAGAATGTTCTTCTTATTTAGTATGGAGCAACAGATGATTACAAAATGACAAGGATCCTCTTAATATATGAGGAGGGATCCTAATATACTGCGAAATGCATTAAATTATAAAGATATGAGATGGGACAGCTAGTTGATGCCCTGATTTGGGTTTAGACCTAGCCTGACACACTTTGTCTGCTCTAGCTGAACACTTTGGGAACTCCCTATTTCTACCATTATTGTGGTCATCACTGCCCTGAGGTTGAGTGTCGATGAACCTCGAAGGAGGAGACTCGGTTGTGACCTTGAGCCATCGGGATAATCTTTCGAGGTGCCTCGATGACGAGGAATTAGACCCTCCAATTTCACCGTGTATAGATAGTCCCCGCATTTCTAGGAGTAGAACGATAAGAAATGACCTTGATAACTAGCTTTCTGAACTCCCTGTGACGAGGTCATATTCGCCATTTCATCATACTTATTACATAGACCTTTGTGACAAGTGATACGTCACGTCAGTCCATTCTTCAAAAGCATATTGATTGCGCCCGCTGATATGTCTTCCAAGGACATTGATGGCGCTGTCGGTTACGTTTTCCATAGAGTATTGATTGCACTTGCAGGCTATGCTCCCCTTTTTCTATAAATAAGGGATTTCCTTAATCAGTTCTTCATTCAAATGCTCTCTAACAGCCTCTCACCCCTTCTTCTCTTTGTCCCTATCCATTATTATTTCCATGCTTGAGCCCCGCGGCCCCTCCCTTCCTAGGGCTTTCCCTTACCAAGTGAGGTTACATCGGCTCGTTGTTGTTGTTGTTGTTGTTGTTGCTACTATCGCTGGCTCGAGATGATGAGATAGGGGGCTAATTTTTTCCGATTTAGGAGGTGTTTGGATTCTACATTACTGCTCATGAGGGCATTCGGATTATACACTGCTTCTCACCTCCCTACTCCGGCCTAGTGTGGCACTTCATCCCCTTAGATTTCCAAGGGAAGAAATGGCACAACTGGATGCTTAACTTGTACGACACAATATCCCAGAAGGCGGACTTGAAGCAACCGTGCAAGTAGGGTCGGTGCTCGCCGAACCTTCTATTTCTATTTTCGGCTGGCTATGTCTCTTTTTTCTGGTTCTTCTGCATCACTTTACTCTTCTTCATCTTCCTACTTTCCACTTATTCATCTTCTCCCTCAGAGATATTATTCTGGAGGACCGAGGTGAGATACCCGAAGAGGTGACGGTCGAAGATACTGCCGCCGAGGATGAACCCTTGAGAATAGATTAGGCTCTTGGCTTTTACTATATGTGTACCTTTTTTTCTTCATTGTTTCTGTATAAGGACCCCTCATGGGCTTTGTAATCAAGTGTTTATGAATATATAAAGATGCTTCTCCAATTTTGTAATTGATGTTTGCTATATTTCCTCTTATTTGTGTTTAAGGAGATTCTAAATGCATGACTCTACTAGTTGGTGCCAATATCGAGCCTAGGTATGAGTATTTTTCTGACCTTTAATTGATTAACACGGCTCCCTACGGAACCCTTTGTCTTTCCTTAGATCAGGCCTGGGTTGGACTAAAAACTCGGGTCGTCGGGACCCTTACTTTGAGTTGAATGAAAGTAAAGCTTCGAGCCTTGAGATCTAGATTTACCATTTAGACCCCACAGTAGTCTTAGAGAGGGGATTTGCTCGGAGGCCAGAGGATAGAAACTGCCTTTAGGTTTTGAGGTCAGTCCTTGAGGGGTTTGCTTAAATATGGGCCACCTAATAACTTGCTTTGAAATTGGCATAGATAGTCTTAAGGCGTTGTAGATAGATCCCGGACGAGGGTTTGCACAGATTTAGATGGTACCCCGATTCCAAGCCCATATAGGTGGAGTTTAAATTCTTATTTCCTTGGAGCTCAACTTCTTTTGGATGGAGGTCCTCGAGGTTGGGTACCACCTCAGGACTCGTTATCATGCCATTGGCTTCTCGGAGCTTAACTTCTTTTTTATGGAGGTCCTCGAGGTCGGGTACCACCTCAGGACTCGTTATTGGTACGGGGATCTCCGACCCAAAACATCTCATGGCATCGTCTAATGTACGACATGATTATAAAGAGACTGAGGCGATCCTGCAGGCACAACTTTCCGAAGCGATATCAGTCAGTGTTTTTAATTGGCCTCTGAGGCAGGCGGACCGTCATCATTTTTTTCATATATGGGGTTGTTTTCGCTTTTTTGGAAACCCTACCAGTTACCCCTTTTTTCTGTATTAGGCCATTTATTATTTCAGTGATAACGCTCTTGCCTAAATTCCTGCTCCAGCTCTGTAATTTTGCCATAGCATGACTACTGCATCAGGATCAGTTTGTCAGGAAGGAGAGAGTTCCGCCTCCAGTTCTCGCCTTGTTGAAGAAGCGTCGCTGGAGCCAAGCAGGCTGATTTGGGGTTTTTTTATTCGGGAGAGGGATTCTAATCGGAGAAGTTCCTCGATGTTCAAGATCAACGGGAGCATACCTTGAAGTTTACTTCTTCGATAGGAGAGAAATACCTTGGGTTAGTGAGAAAAGACTACGGATGGTAGGAAAAGATAGTGTTACAGATACTTTCCCCGGATGAGGGCATCATGGATCGTGCCTATGGGTTTTTGAACGTGTACACCTATCCTTTAACACTGGGACCATTGATAGGGTTATGCTCGACTTCTGTTTAAAGTATCGGGTTACCTTGGCGCAGATGCACCCATTATTTTGGCGAATAGTGTTGATGATGAGATTCTTTATGGAGAAGCCGTGGCTTGAACTTATTCTCAGTCATTTTATCAGGCTGTACCGGACTTTTCACCATTGAGGTCTACTAACCTTATAATATCGGTCGACCACGCCCTTCGTGGTTGATGATGAAGAAGATGTAGATCAGGAGTGTATGAGTCGATCCATTCGAGTACGAACCGTCAACATTATCCCCGTGGAGCTTTTTCCATTCCTTGAGGAATGGAATTATACATCTAAGTGGTACACTTCTTGCCTTCTCAGTTTTGTTTGTGGCAGGTTGGCTTTGTAAACGTGCCTTTATTTCTTTTTCTACAGTGGTTTCATGGACGCCGGGAGATGTTCCTGATCTACTGTATTAGGTTCGGAAGTTGGAGACCTACTTGATTTGAGATGAGTGCAAGTGCCAAGCTTTTTCCCGGGGCAGATAGGAAGCAAAACATCATAGTGCGTGTTGTGCAATTCTTTCCTTTACCTTTCTTTAGTTGGAAAGGCCCTTTCTCTTTCTGCGTGCTAATGCTGCTATTGTAGGCATCAGAAAGCCTTCCGAGGCGAGGCCATGCTTCCTTGGAGAGGGGGAATAGTTGCTATCTTATGGGATAAAGAATGATAACAGTAAACGAGAGATGCCTTCGTAGGGTGATGGCACTCAAAGCAGGGCAACACTGGATCGGGGTCCCGGAGTGGAAGTATTGTCTGGATCTGCCGCGCCCATGGTTAATTATTTTGGGAAGATGGTTTCTCCATTGATGTCGTTATATATTTCCATTGAAAGCACTTAGAGGGGTACTAGTTTAGCAGATGTGCGCTTGGCCTTCGAGGAAACCTAGCGGCTTCACTCTGTGGTGAGTTTCAGCACATGCCTTTTGAGTTTTGGGCCTTCTCTTTCTTATCGGGTTTTTGTTTGCGGGCCTTGACAAACTTAAATCCAGGCTACTTCATCGTGAATTCAGGCTGCGGAAAGCTCTAGATGAGGAGAGATCCCTTAGGCTCCTTTGCGATGAAAAGGAAGTCGAGTTGGCATGCTTACAGTATGAGGCAAGTCAGAGCTTGAATTATGAGAGCTACTTGAATGAGCAAGTAGTTTTTTTCCCCGAATGAGTGTGTGTTCCCCCTTCTAGCTCCTGAGGCTAATGTTTCATTTATCTCAGTTGCAAAAAAAGACGAAGGCCCTGGAATGCCTTCGGGATGAAGCTGGCCAAGCCAAACACGAGCATTATGAGCTAAAAGCTCAGGCGGAGGTTCAGGCTTTAGAGGGGAAAAGTGCTCTGGCTAAAGCTTTCGCCTTTGAGGCTCAACTTTGCTTAGCTCGTGACAATGCCTCGGCTCAAATAAATATGATTACGAAGCACGAGTCCGAGCTTTTGAAGGGCAAGGCTAAGATTGTTGATGCCCGGGCTGAAGCCGTAATAAGCCGAACTAAGGCTGACCAGAATATGGCGATCTATTTGAAAGATGCTGTCGATGCTCAAGCTGAGCTGAGAAGGACACTCGACCGCAAGATAGGATTAAATAATATGCTCGTCGCAAGTGTCGGAAGGAAAATTCTTGAGGAGGTCCGTGCTAGGGTTTTGTCCTCTCAGGAGAGTTGGCACGAACGAGGGTGGACGAGCGATGCTCGGTTACTTTTGTTCGACATTGAAGAAAGCGAAGATGAGGGCGACAGGTCGTAGCTCCATGGGGGGTGGGGGGAAGGAGGGGAGGCATAGATTTTGCCATCTGTATATAGTATTTTCAAAGCACGTTTGTAGATGAAAATTGTGTTTTTTCGTATATGTATATGAAATAAAACCTTGCAGCTTTATTTCTTCTTTACCTCTTTCTGTCTCGAATTTAGCCAGATGAACTGGTCTTCGAGTTGATAGGAATCCTTAGATTCGCGATATGGCCCTGAGGCTCATTAGGCTGGCCCGCAGGTTTTTATGCACTTGGCCGATGTGAGCCTTTAGCATAAGCTGGCATTTGAGCTCTTATGCTTTTGTTTTAGGCATGTTTTGATCAGCTATTTTGGGTTTAGTCTCCGAATTGGATTTCGACTTGAGCTCATTTGACCCTCAAGTTTTTTGATTTGTGTGGGCTGGCGACAATAGCACTTATGCCTTGGATCGAAGCGACCTTTTAGTGTAAGCTGGAATTTGAGCTCTTATGCTTTTTCTCTTAGGCATACTTAGTTAAATAATTTGGGTTCAATCTCTGAGTCGGGTTTTGACTCGAGCTCATTCGACCCTCAAGTTTTTTGGATTTGTGTGGGCAAGCGACAATGGCTCTTACGCCTTGGGTCGAAGCGACCTTTTATGTGGGATGGCGATGATGGTTCTTACACCTTGGGTCGATGCGACCTTTTATAGGCTTTATTTTTCCCTCATTAAGGACTTTTTTGAAATATTTTTCCTGACTCTTCGACGGTTCGATAAAAATCTCGATTAAAAGTTGTTAAGTGGCGATGATCGAACACCTCAGGAGGTTTGGCTCAGAGGATGAGTATCTCGAAGCCTGTAATCTGGAGCTGACATGGTTGAAGCTCTTTTTGCCTATGTCAGGGGTAGCATGTTTAACCGGTTCTTTTTGAATTAGATTCGAAGTACTTAAAAGCCTGTGCTTTTGTAGCGATGGTCGATCATCCCCGAGTCGCGTTAGTTGGGCTGGTACAGCCTTATGACCATAGTCATTTGTACTGGGCCGGAGCCATTTTTAATCCCGAGTGAAGTAGTTTCGGCGTCTATATTGAGGGTATTCCTTGTAGGGCTCTTACAATTTCGATATATAGCCTTAAGTTTGAGATCGGGTTTACACCTTTAGTAAGGTCTTACAAGTTTTACACGCCTTTGAGCTTTTACAGTTTTGGATACTTGGTACAAGTATGGTTCATGCCTTGCTCGATGTTTTACAATCGCTTGGTACAAGTGTGGTTCATGCTTGCTTAAGGTCTTACAGATAATGCCACTTGGTACAAGTGTGGTTCATGCCTTGCTTGAGGTCTTACAGATACTATTGTTGCTTTATGTAGGTCTTAGGAGACCGAGCATGCCCGCTTGGGGTCTTATGGCCTCGGGTTCTTAATGAGTGGTGATTGGCGACAGTCCCCGAATCATCGAGGGTATCTTGGCTCGGGAGCCGTTACTTGTAAACTTGGTATTGCCTCATTGATAGCTTATGATTTTGGAGATTCCGACACTGAGGTCATGTAATTTTTTAGATTTTTATGCCAGTCCTCGAGTGTTCGAGACACTTTCAGCTTTGGAGACGTTTCATGGTTTTGATGTTTCCTTGCTTAAGTCTTTAGGAGTTCCAACCCGTGGGTAGTCCATGTGTTGAATTGTTGACGCCAGTCCCCGAGTGCTCAGGACATTTTTTATAGAAGAGTCGTTTTTGCAAAAATGTCGAGTTTCTTTTGAAGCGTGAAATGCTTTGATAAAAGGTATTCTTTGATTACTTGGTACAAGTATACATGTTTACTCCGTCGGGGGCCCGGCTATACGGACATGGTTTGTTCGATCGTTTGGCCCAGTACATCATTTTCCTATTGGGACCCCATTCGGCATTTTTTGGCTTTTCCGAGCAGATGGCCTTCCGCGAGAGGAGGGGGGAGAGAGGGTGCTGCCCACTAGTATTCGAGGTTGGTTGCAAAAGAAGACTTGAATACTTGTTAAGTCTTTCTTAGGTCGTACGTGGATGTTGCCTCGTTAAAAACCTTGTCGGTAAAACCCTTGTTGGGATAAAAACCCCAGTCGAAGGAAAAGAGTGCAACAGATGCTTTAAAACCTTAAGGTCTTCAAGCTTGGTTTAGCGTTTCGACTGTCTCGGTCGGATGCCTTCATAAAGGTCAGAATGGAGTATATATTAAAATACAAAGGGAGATGGGATGTGCCGGCGATGTTTCAAGCTCCGATATGTTTTAGTTGCTTGTGATGAGGATGTGGTACGGTCTTCTGCTTTGTTTAATAGGGCTTAACCGAAGATGTAGTTGGCTATCACCATTTGACAGTTTGATTACCCTTCGGCTCCTTTGCGGTTAGAGGTATTGGTGATGGCGCCACATCATGCACCGCGAACATTTCTCTTGTCGCATGTTGTTCCCCGTAGATGGTTTTAATCCCATCCTTTGTCGGGAATTTCATCATTTGGTGGAGGCTGGATGGTACTGCTTTCATGCAGCGTATCCACGGCCTCCCGAACTAGGCGTTGTATCTCATGTCTCCTTCGATGACATGGAATTTGATGTTTTGGGTTTTGCCGGCCACATTGACTAGGAAGGTGATTTCTCCTTTCGTTGCTTCACTTGCCATATTGAATCCGTTGAGGACTCGAGTCGCGGGTATGATTCGGTCAAGCAGTCCAAGCTGCTCTAGTACCCTCGATCTGATAATGTTAGCCGGGCTACCTAGATCCACGAGTACACATTTTATTTGAAATGTATTCACAAGGAAAGAGATTACCTGTGTGTCATTGTGAGGTAGAGACAATGTCTCAATGTCCTTGTCACTGAATGTGAGAGCATCCTCAGGTATATAACCCCGGGTTCGCTTTTCTCTGGTGATGGATATTTTTGTCCTTCTCATCATGGCTTCCTGTGGGGCATCGATGCCTCCCAAGATCACTTGGATGACATGTTGCGGGTTATTTGTTTCGTTCTTTTTGGCTTCCTCTCTTTCTCGGAACTAATTTTTGGCCTAGTCACTTAGGAATTCTTATAGATGACCTTTATTGAGTAGTCTGGCTACTTCTTCTCGGAGCTAGTGGAAATCTCGGTCCTGTGGCCGTGCGTGTTATGAAATTCACACAGTAAGTTATGATTCCTTTGTGAAGGATCTGATTGTACAAGCCTGGGTCGCCTGGCGTCTCTGATTTTACTAATGGCGAATACGAGTCTGATACATCGATGTTGAAGCTATATTCTAATAAGCGAGATGCCACCGTTGGCCCCGTATTCCTATCAAATCGGGCTCTGTTGATGAGTCCCGAGGATTCTATCCTCGGTCTATCCTTCTATCATTGCAAGGTGGGTTTCACCTCGAGGCATTTCTTCTGTCTTCGGTGTATGGCTGATACCTTTCTTTGTTTGGCCTTGGCTCCTTCGCAACAAGCCTACTTAGGTATACGGAGCCCAAGAGGGCTCCTAAATAGTCATCTTCGACCCTGATCTTTGACTGATATCGGTTGTAAACGTTCGACCAGTCACGGCGGGATATTCGACCAGATTCTATTTCAGTTGCTTCGAAGCCAACGAGCTCCGTTCATTCTGAACCTGAGTGAAGTCCTGCACTGCCCAGTTATCGGAGACTGGTGGTAGTTCCATTTGTTCCATTTGAGAGCGAGACACGAATTCTCACAGCATCTCATTCTCCCTTTGCATGATTTTAAGGATGTCGAATTTCCTTGTGGCCACCTTGATGACCCCAGCATGTGTCTTTATGAAGGAATCTGTCAGTATGGTAAATACGTCTATTGTATTTGGGGCCAGATTGTGATACCACATCATTGCCCCTTTAGAAAGTGTTACCCTGAACTTCTTCAGCAGGACAGACTCGATCTGGTCGTCCCTTAGGTCGTTGCCTTTTACTGCATAGGTATAGGCGGTAATGTGCTCATTGGGGTCCGAGGTACCGTTATATTTTGGAAGATCTGGCATTTTGAACTTCTTTGGAATGGGTTTCGGGGCCGCTTCCTGTAGGAACAGCTTCTGTGCAAACTTCTTTGAGTCCACACCTTTCAAGATCGGGGGCACTATTAGAATTTGGACGACCCTGGAGTTGTAAGTCTCAACCTTCTTATCGTTGGCTTCTATCATTTTCTCACCCGATTCGATCCTTCTGGTGAGGTTCTCGAGCATTTTTACGATGATGGGATTGGCTATTAACTCGTTATTGCTTGATCTCTCTGGTACCTGCTCGGCTGGGGGAGCCGTCCCCGGTGCTACTGCGCTAAGAGTTTTCTGGTGAATTTAGAGCTGATAAATGGCCAACTGTTGTGCTTGCAACATTTTAAAAATAAAATGAAGGCTAACCTCCCGCTCTTTCCTATTTAGGGTGTTCTGAGCTTCATGTAGATCTCCTTGGTGTACACTCCTATTGGTGTGTGAGCTTATATCGACCTGTTGGGCGTCGTGTGAAACTGCATCCGTTGGGATTGGTTCTAGTGCGTTCTCAAGGTTTTGTGGTGGCACACCAACACCTAGAGCAGCCACACCGTTCTCTCCGTGGTTCTCAAGATTGTCGTTTTCACCTCTATTTACTGAGTTAGGCATTTAGACCTGAAATCGAAGATCTCGGACAAGAAAAAGTGTGAAAGATAACTTGCGTCGTGTAATGAAACCAGTAAGAAATGCCAAACAGTGTACCGTAAAAATGGTAATAACAATTAAATTTGATTATGGGAATCTAAAAATACGTGATCTATTTTTATGCTAGTTGTTAAGCAGTATGTAGAAGACTTATAAACGAGATAAGAGTTTGGAATAAGGTGATAACCAAACCGATAGGTTAGCAATCGGGGCCTCGAGCTTGTCAATTCGGGGGCCTCGAGGTCGATTCCGGTGCTCGGCTGGGAGCTATCGAAGGTAGTTAAAGAGCGACTAACAATTTTGATAAAATCAATAAAGGCTCCTTATGGCCAATAATAAGAAATAAATGAAGAACAATAATAAAGACAATAAATGTAAGCAATAATATCAAAAGAATATGTTAGAAAGCAGAGAGAATGTTCTTCTTATTTAATATGGAGCAACAAATGATTACAAAATGACAATGATCCTCTTTATATATGAGGGGGGATTTTAATATAGTACGAAATGCATTAATTACAAAAATATGGAGATGGGACAGCTAGTTGACGCCGTGATTGGGGTTTAGGCCTAGCCTGATAGACTTTGTCTGCTCTAGCTGCATGCCTTAGGAACTCCCTATTTCTACCATTACCATGGTCATTACTGCCCCGAGGTCGAGTGTCGACAACCAATGAGGGAGGACCCTCGGTCGTGACCTCGAGCCCTCGAGACGATCTTTCAAGGTACCTCGATGACGAGGGATTGGACCTTCCGATTTCACCGTGTACAATGTCATACTTTCCATCTCTCTTCTTGTACTTTTCTATTTTGCAATTTTAATACTTGAAATGTTGTAGTATCTATAGTTAGATTTTTGGTTATATTTTCTTCTTTTTAGTGGGTAATGTGTAAAATATTGTAGAGAAGAGCTTGGTATTGTTTTTTGAAGTTAATTGTGGTGGGGTGGAGTTTTGAAGTGAGAATGGTTGATTTGTGTGTTCTTGAGTTGGCTTAAGAACCTTGATCAAAGTGTCTGATAATCCTAACTAAATTGAGAATGTGCCATGTGTGAGTGAGGCTTTGTGTATTCTGTGCTAAAACTCAATGCCTAGAACTTGCCCTATGTGTGTACGAAGCGAAATGGCAGTCTGAATTGGTCTGGAAAGTGATATAGGCATTTCCTTATTGAACCTATCTATATATGTTTTCACCCACCTGATTGTGTATATCCTAGTTAACCCATTTGAGCTTGTAATCCTATTTCTTTAGCAACCACATTACAAGCCTTGCCCAAGTTGTGAATTGTCTATCTTTTTTAACCTTATCACCTCTTAGAAGCACTTGAATTGTAATGAATATGGAAAAGTTAAAGTGTGGAGTGGTCGGTTGGGCTTTTGAGTGGAGCTAATAAAATAAGGAAAAAGGTGCACTGTGTTTAAAAAAAGAATAAGAGCCACTTGAATTGGAAAAAAAAAATATTTTCTCTTGCTAAGTGGTGACTACAACAACAACAACAACCCAGTATGATCCCACAAGTGGGGTCTGGGGAAAGTAATATGTACGCAGACCTTACCCCTACCCTGAGGGTAAATGGTAAGTGGTGACTCCTGATGTAAATGTGCTTAAGGAAGTAGGGGGTGCAACTCAATGATGTAAAGGTGGAATGAAGGCTTGACAAAGATATGGGCTTAAAAGTGAAAAATGTATTGAAATGCTTAGGGAGGTGGAGTCACTATACCCATATGTATCCTACCTGTCCTGCAGCCAACATTACAACCAAATAAAGTCCTAATTGATTCTAGACCAAATGGGCTCGATTAGTCGAGTATTACACTACGGGCAAGCCTAATGTTCATTGTTTGTCGCATAAGAATTTATTTCTGAGGGTGAGTGAAATTTTACATATTTGAATTCCCCAGTATGTGAATTATATATGACATGACACAAGTCTCTTATGTGGTGAGTGGAAACATGATCCAGTAAGGAAAGGTAAGTCTAGACCTCTGACTGAAAGTATGAAAGCCAGTTAGGGACATTATGTGGCTAGAGAGAGAGTCCACTCTTGAGGTTAGGAGGTTACGCTAAGGTACTCTACCTATGTGAATTATTCTTGGTATAAGGAGTAGGGAATTGACCCGGTGATAATTAGGCCTATAGAGTATGGTTATGTTTCTAGAGGACTAACAACGGTTTAAGTGTGAGGTATTGATAGTAGCCTATATTATACGATGTGGATGCTATTTATGCTCTAAATTAACCATACTTTATTGATATGTTAAGTGCTAAATGATAACAAAATGCTCTAATTGAGTTTTTTATGCTTTGTAGGAATTACTCCGAGTTAAGCGGAGGATGTAAAGTGTTTTAGGGTCAAATATGTAGATACAAGGCCAATCAAGAATAGTCCGGATGAAAACGAGCAAGAAAAGGTGAAAAAAAATTGGGCACCACGAATGCGGTGGGACCGCAGTTGGAACGCAGTGAAAGAAAGCGAAAAATACCCAAGTGAAGGTTAAGCTTGTTTTTAGACTGGATTGGAGGCAAGAACAAGTGTGAGAAGATCAAGACACCATTAGAGTTTTTCAATATTCTTCTTGTTATCGTTATTTGTGAACTATGAATGATTTTATGGTTTTATCTTGATTTACTATGGGTAGCTACACATTTAATCTAGGGTTGATGGAACCAATTGCTAGATGAAGGTTTGACTCAATTTTGTTATAATCGAGTTGTGTTTATTATATGATTGTTCAACTATGTTTTGTATGGTGATTAATTGAATGGGCCCTTGATTAATCGTGTCTAATTGCTTTGTGTTGCTTGAGAAAGAATACTGGGTTAGATTGTTGTTGAACAACACCACTTTTGGGTAATTGAAGAGATTCATTACTTGAATTTAAAAGTGGGGTTAAAGATAACGAAACTTTGGTGGGATAATTCAGAGCTTTATAAACTATCAGCTAGAGTAGTTCGAGAGAATGCTTTAGTAAATTATCATAGTTGATCGAGAGATAACTGCGGTAACCTATAGCTCATAATACTCATAGAGTATTACGGTGAGATTATAGTAAAAGAGTTAAGAATTAAACTAGCAATTGGGGAAATCAATACCGTAGATCTTTTTGCCATTGAATTATCTTTGATTTAGAATATTATTAGTTTTAATATCATTTTGCTTTAGTTAAACAAAACGTAATATTTATTGATAAAAATGTTGCATCCAGAAATTGTTTGAGCTTGTAATAGCATCACCAGGAGTTGTAATAGATAGGTTAGTTCCCTGAGGATTCGAATCCGAACTTGAAAATGGGATTATATTTGCATTGACCGCTTTGTGTTTTATAAGGCATAGTTGGGCGTGATCATCCCGCAGATGTGCCCAACTAACCGCACCTGTGGTCTGCATCTGATTGATAGATTTTGCATCTATGGTCTCCTTACCGCTTCTGCTACCTCGTACCTGCGGTCCCTAATCCGCAAGTGCGGAAATGACAGAAACAACAAAATCTGCAGCAACAATTCAAAGCCAAACCTTCCGTCAACCACCTGAAGCCATCTCGAGGCCTTCGGGACCTCAACCAAATATACCGACAAGTCATATACCACTATTCACTCTTATTCCAACCTTCAGAACACTCAAAATAACATCGAAACACCAAATCACCCTCGGATTCAAGCCTAAGGATTTCCAAACTTCTGAATTTCGCAAACGATGCCAAAACCTATCAAATCTCATCCGAATGACCTAAAATTTTGCACACACATCACAAATGACACAGCGGACCTACTATAATTTTTGGAATTCCATTTCGACCCCGATATCAAAATTTCTGCTGACCAGGAAACGCCAAATTTCCAATTTCACCAATTCAAGACTAATTCTACCATGAACCTCCAAATCACATTATTAATGCGCTCCCAAGTCCAAAATCACCTAACAGAGCTAAGCAAATCATAAAAATCTAAATCCAAGATCGAATGCTAAAAAGTAAAAACTTGGTCAAACCTTTCAAATTTAAAGTTTCAAGCTGAGAATCATTCTTCCATATCTGTTCCGATTAACCTGAAAACCAAAGCTGACAATTTACATAAGTCATAATACATCATACGGGGCCAGTCATGCTCGAGAATTGGCGAGCAAAGTACAAATGCTCAAAATGACTGGCCGGGTCGTTACAAAAATGAAGTTGAAATGCAACTTAACAAGAAAGTCAAAATGATAAGAAGTGATAGGGGTGGTGAATACAAATCTCCTTTTGAAGAAGTATGTTTAGAATATGAAATTATTCATTAAACAACGGCTCCTTACATGCCCCAATCCAATGAGGTTGCGGGAAGAAAAAACCGTTCATTTCCCATAGAAAAACGCAATCCATTCCATATGAAAAATAGAAAGGAAGGAAGCCCAACTTGAATTACTTTAAAGTGTGTGAGTGTTTGGCAAAAGTACAAGTTCCTAAACCCAAAAGGGTAAAAATAGGACCGAAAACCATTTATTGTGTTTTTATAGGATATGCGACCAATAGTAAAGCATATTGATTTCTGGTTCAAAAATCAGAAAATCCCGACAATCATAATAATACGGTTATAGAATCAGATAATACTGAGTTCTTCAAAAATATATATTCGTATAAAAATGAATGTGAGTCAATTGGTGAAGGATCTAAATGACCTCGGAAAGAAACAAAAGAAAGTACATCTAATCAGGAGGATTCAAGACGTAGTAAATGTCAAAGAATATCTACTTCATTTGGACCAGATTTTTTGACTTTCTTATTAGAAAATGAGCCTCGTACATTTAAAGAAGCTACGTCTTCTTCGGAATTATTATTTTGGAAAGAGCGCAGTTAATAGTGAAATAGAATCCATATTAAAAAACCATACATGTGAATTGGTTGATCTTCCTCCTAGAAATAAATCGTAGGTTCTAAATGGTTTTTAAGAGGAAAATAAAAGATGATGGAACTATTGATAAATATAAGTCAAGACTTGTGGTCAAAGGGTATAGACAACAAAAAGGTCTTGACTATTTTGATATATACTCGCCAATTACAAGAATTACGCCCATACGAATTTAGTAGCATTAGCTGTAGTTTGTGGTCCTGAAATTCATCAAATGGACGTTAAGACGTCCTTATTAAATGAAGATTTGGAGGAAGAAACTACATGGAACAACCTGAAGAGTTTGTAGTTCCACGTAAAGAAAAGAAGGTATATAGAATTGTTAAGTCCCTTTACGGACTAAAACAAGCACCCAAACAATGACATACGAAATTTGACCAAACAATGTTGTCAAATGATTTAAGATAGAATGTGATAAATATGTTTACACTAGAAATATTCCAAATCACATAGTCATTGTTTGCTATATGTGGATGACATGCCGATAATAAGTAATGACATTGCCAATATAAATGCGAATAAGCGTATGCTAACTAGCAAGTTTGATATGAAGGACTTGGGAGTTGCTAATTTAATTCTAGGTATCAAATCCATAAGACTCCTCAAGGTCCATTGTCACAATATCATTATATTAAAAAAGTACTTGGAAAATTCAAGCACTTAGATTTTAAAGTTGCAAAGACTCCAATTGACGTGAATCTTGCACTAGCAAAGAACAAAGCCTAACACATATCACAATTGGATTATGTTCGTATGTTGGGATGTTTAATGTATATCATGAATTATACATGACCAGATTTAGCTTGTGCTATATGTAAATTGAGTCCATACACGAGTAATCCAGGTCAATCTCATTGGATGGCAATGAAACGAGTTTTGGAATATTTAGAACATCCCCAGGACTTTGCTTTGCACTACAGTAAATATCCTACAGTGATTGAGGGATATTGTGATGCAAATTGGATCACCGGTTCAACGGATTCTAAGTCCACAAGTGGATATGTATTCACTAATGGTGGAGGAGCAGTATCTTGGAAATCGTCCAAACAAACTTGTATTGCCCGCTCTAGAATGGAGGCTGAGTTCATAGCCTTAGATAAAGCCGGTGAAAAAGCTGAATGGCTCCAAATTTTTTTGAAAGATATTCCATTTTAGCCCAAAGCGTTGACCCCAATATGTATACATTGCAATACTCAAGCGGCAATTGGAAGGGCTGGCAGCATTATGTATAATGGTAGATCTCGTCATATACGACGAAGACATAAAATCGTTAGGCAATTACTTTCTATTGGAATTATCACGATTGACTACGTAAAGTCAAGTGATAGTATATCGGATCCACTTACGAAAGGCCTAACTATAGAGGTAATTGAGAAATCATCGAGGGGAATGAGACTATGGCCGAAGACACGATATTGTGGTGGTAACTCTACTTAGAAGACTGAAGATCCCAAGATCTAGGTTGAAGGAGATCAAACAACGTCTTAATGGCGGTTCAACATTGTCAACTAAAATTTTGGCCCATTCTTATGATGAGACAATGTTCACTACCAAGGATAAAAGCATTAAGGCATTTTAATAGATTCTAAATTTAATACATTAAGTAGTATATCTACGGGATTCCACGTTTAGGAATCACCTATGTAAGTGTGCACTGTTAGCCATTTCAAGGAGAATTTGGTAAGGGCAGTTCTCTACGCACTTATGAAACCAGGCGGTGTTCATGGCTGAAACGAATACAACAATAAGAACCAAAGATGGTTAAGGGTTGATTGTGTGACTTATGGTTTTCAAGATATATACCAAAGTTCGACGACTCAAAGATATCAAATCTACCAATTGACCAAGTATATCCAACATAAGTTCACTACGGAAAGTTAAAAAAGAAACCTATTTATCCAGATGTGATTAATGCTTACTTGCAATCACACCGTTTTTCATGCATATTTCCGTGATATAGCCATTCCCCATTCATGTGGAGGATTGTTAGGTTCTAATCTTGGTTTAACTTAAAAGAGGGTGAATAGAAAATGGAGGGAAAATTAAAATTTTGATTTTTCCTCCTTGACAAAGGGACATTGTCCCATATTATAAGAGGAAAAGACTTTTAATGATATATGTACAATTGCTCTTCTTCTAGCTCTTAAAGAGTTAAGAAGAAGGCAAGCCTCGCGGCGTCTCATCGCTCCCTCAGCTTAGCTTTGGCTTCGGCGTCGACTTTTGGATTTGGATTTAGTCAAATGATCGATTGATAGATTAAATCTTTTTACCAATCTTTTTAATATTAAGATTAACGTAATATTATTTTAATCCAAATTATCCATTTTTGTAAAGGTAAATTAACTACAAAGAAAGCAGCAGTAAATGTGATTTACTACCGATCATTATTTTCACTGAAACACTGGGGTTTGAAGTATCGCTACACTATAGTGTAATCCATTCTTTTCTGTGAGGAAATAATCCAAAGCCTTGGGTACTAGGAGGGGATTAAGTTTCTTAAGAAAACATTGTGAATTCAGTGGGCTAGGATTAAATTCTGTTTCTTCTATATTTCTGTTTATATGTTATTTTTCTTTCTCCAAAATTATTTTACAAATACAATATATTAACAGTTAATGGGTTTGGGATTCTAGCCTTTTTTATGATATTGGGTTCTAAAGTAGAAATTTGTACCCATTCAATGGATTTCTTAAGACAAATAATCGGTTTGCACTAAAGCTACTAGGTTAAGCCGAATCCGTTACCGAAGCTCTAGCTCCGCCCCTCACTATGTAAGTTAAATTCTAATACACCAAAAGGAAAAGTAGAAAGAATATCATAAAATATTATGGATACCTAGATGTGCGGTCTTTTTTTCAAATCCGGCATGAATATAAGATACTTTGTGCATCTGGCAACCTCTATTATGGGTAGTTAAGGGAAAGCAAACATGATTTAAGATAAAACGGAATTGACAATGTTTTGCATGCGAAAGGCGAAAGTCTTAATTACGAATAATTACTGATAACTTGATCATAAGGTTCCTTTTCATTATGACCTTTCCAATTGCTAAATATTTGGCTTTTTAGCAATAATATCCTTAATTATTCAGCCTAAACTGTTCAGACACGTAGATCCATTCACATCATTGATAATATACGGTAATAATACTTCATAGTTCGAAATTGGTCTTGGAGCAACGATAAAATTGTCTATAAGTCGTGAGTCCGAGCAGTGAAATCAACAACTGATGCTTACATCAGGGAATTAAAACTGTATACATCACACCACTTTGGGGTGCGACCCTTCCTTGGACCCTGTGTGAAGGCAAAATGTTTCGTGCATCACACTATCCTTTATTAATACTTTATAGTTAGTTTATTTCTCTCAAAAAGGGTTAATTCAAGTTTCAACCAATTTTTCAATGGAAGATTCAGTAAATAAACAATATATAGATTTGCCATGTCTGGTTGAACACTATGGGAGTTTCATAATTAGGTTACCCATAGATTTAAAGGAAATAACAAGTGTTTAATTTGACAGACAATTCAAAGTGGTTTCTGAACTTATTGTTGTCTAAGAATAAAGTTAAAAATTCATTTATATATTGTACGTATGTGATCACCCCATTGGCTTTTGCTTGCTCAAAGAGCTACAAGGCGTGGGAAGGAGCAAGATTACCAATTACCAAAATTATGGAATTAAAACATTTCCCTAATCAAGTTGCTACTAAATCAAATCCATATGGATCAGTGTTTAAAAAGCTTTTTTGGAATTCGCCTCAGGCTCGCATCCGGCGGGCACTATCAAAAAGTTCTAAGACTCACGTATGGGGTTAGTTCTGCGAGGCTTACGTTCTAAATGTCCAATTATGCGTCCTAAACACGCCTGCGGGAAGTCTTTACGAGAGTTTAATTTTCACTTTCTCTCTTCCTCTCCCCTTCTCTGATCCACTATGTTAATAGACAGTAACTCATACACAAAGGAGAATATGAAGTCTATCAATTGGAATTAGTTAATAGACAGGTCTTTTTTTGTGCAAATTACAAACATGTAAATCATAGGGAGCAACATAAATTATGTCATAAAATCTTTGACCAGCATAAAAGTTGGAATAATAGCCGCTTACCCATCTGGTCGCATGTGTTTCTGAGTCAATTATATGATAACATCATTAAATTGTCTATTCTTTAGCTTAAATTAAATTAATTCTTTATAATTTATAATCATATGATCAGTAACGTAAAGAAAGAGAAAATAAAAAGAACGCATGTTCCTTGAGAAAAAAGCACAATATGAAAGTTTAAAGGGGAAGATGGAGATACAATCTGACTCAGAGGCGAATTAAGTGGATCTAAGATTCATAATAGGTTTGATAGTAGTATATGTTACATTTAAATTTTCTTACATATATAGATAATTCGGGTTAAAAGTAATAACTTCAGTTCAATTCGTCTTAAATTCGCTTATGATCATGTTAAAGGGCAGCTCGGTATACAAAGCATGACCGCACCCCCAAAAAATATGAATTAGACAGCCTATTCTAATGCAACCATTAATTAGTGGCTGCTTCTACAGCTCGAATTAGGGGTATACATAGGTTGGGTTGGTTCGGATTTTACAATTACCAAATCAAACCAATTGTGTCGGATTATTAAATCTAAAGACCAAACCAAACCAATAAAACTCGGGTTTTTCACTCTCGGTTTTTCTCGGATTTTCTCGGGTTTTCGGGTTTTTACGGGTTTTTTTCCCGTAAAATTTTCGTAGAACAAAACATATAAATTATGCTCAAAATATTTCTTTAGTCCTAGTAAGATACAACTATATAAAGTATTTTCCAAGAA
>MU677435.1:93953-156473 GCA_026770625.1 Nicotiana glauca
ATTTATAAATTACATCACAATAAGTATATTTATATATTAAATATATCTATAATTTCTATATATGTAATGTCGGGTTGGTTTGGTTTCGGTTTGACTTTCTTTAGTTAAAACCAAACCAAACCAATTATGGTCGGTTTTTTTTTCCAACACCAAACCAAATCAAACCAACCCATAGTCGGATTTTTTTTCTCGGTTTGACTCGGATTATTGGGTTGGTGCGGTTTGTCGGTTTCCTTTGTATACCCCTAGCTCGAATCCATAACTTAAAGGTCAAGGGGAAATAACTTTTTCATCGAAAGCTGATCATACCATCAAACAAAATAAGGTTAATCCAGTACATAAAGAGGGCTGCACCTCAAGAAAGTATATTATAGGCAGCTCATGACCGAAGTATTTGTTATGATCGAAAAAATCAGGTATCATGCGAAAGCTAGTAAAGTAAATCCTGAATAGTGATAAGTCATCCAACAAAAGAAAAATATAACAAAAGAGACATGAACATTTAACATGGTTCGGTCACTTTGACCTACATCCACGGCGGAGATGAGCAATCCACTATATAAAAGAGAGTACAAAATATCGAGAGAACAACATCACGAAGAGGCAAAAACAAGTGACACACTAACACTTGTCCTTTAAAGTTCTTCTCCTAAATACAACTCTCAAGCCTCATATGGTTATATTGTGGATATTGCTGAATGAGAATGAAGGATACTCAATTTATAGAAGTCCAAATTTTTTCCTACAAAAAAAAAGGACTAGTCAAATATGAGAGATTTATAATTTCCTTCTACAAAAAGAAAAATTCAATTATAGTAAATGTGTTGTCATTTTCTTCAAAAGATAAGAAAATCAAATATGGTAAGAAAATTATGACAAACACCTAACAATATTGATGGCCGATTCTACGACTCAAATATACGACCTATAGATAAGACGGAGAAAACTTTAGCATTACACCAAACACCAAGCAGAAAGAAAATAAATAATTGAGGAATTGTGCCCCACAACTTGTAAAACCTTCGTCCCATGTGTCTGTTTAGTTTGTTAGAGAATGGGGTCTACTAATTTAAAAGAATACCTTTAATGGGAGGCAAGAAAATTCTCCTCATCATTTGTCAAAAAATTCAGAAAGACTATAAAATAAGTGATGTAGACAAAATATTAGTGTATAATTCAATGTTGCTAAAGCACTAGCTTCTTGTTTCTTTTATATTAACTCACTCTTTAGCCACTTTCTTCTGTCTCCACTCTATATTCCACTCCTCTCTCCTCTCTAAAAATTGTTTGAACATTGAAGAAGAAGAAGAAATTATAGAGAAAATATGGAGATTAGGGTTTGTTGATTTTTACAGCAACTAAAGGAGGCGTCCAAAGGG
Source organism: Nicotiana glauca (assembly GCA_026770625.1). NCBI lineage: Eukaryota > Viridiplantae > Streptophyta > Magnoliopsida > Solanales > Solanaceae > Nicotiana > Nicotiana glauca. Next base: position 95,333 of record MU677435.1, read on the forward strand.
ATCGCATTGATCCCGTTTCACTTTCTTGTTTCTATTAATTCAAGAAACTGAATTTGGATCATGTTATCCCTTTGGACTCCTCCTTTCGAAGCTACACTAGCTAACTTTGGAGATCTGTTGAATATATTTCGTCAGATCAAAGTTAGAATTTTGAGTTTATAAGTTCTGAATACTAATTTCGCTCTGCAACTCATGGCAAAACTATAGGAAAGTTGTGTTCTCTTCAAAGAAACTCTTTCAATACTAAGCATCACTAGAGAACAAGTCCAAGTGATAACACACATTAAACATATTTCAAAATTGGTATTTTTTTTCTAGCCAGTTTATGCGCACTTTAATTATTTTAATCTCTCGTCAGTGTATTTACCATGTAACTCTAGTTACCTTAATAACACATTTAACATCAAATCCATTTTCTGAATCTTTATTTGAAAAATACATTATATCTCTGCTAACTTTTATCTCGTTGTCATGGATATGAAACTTTTTTATTGTTAAATTAACAAAAATTGATGGTTCAAACTATTACTACACATCTACAACTATTGACTCTCTTTTTTTATTTCTTCCTATTTTCCAGAAAGGTCACCTGGTTTAGTGATTTTTATGATTTTATTTATTCATGCATTCTGCATTCTTCCTATATATACATCCAAATATACACACCCCAAAATATCTCAAAGGAAAAAATAAGTAGTTGTAAATGTTGAATTTTATTTTCTTCAAAGGATGAAAGAAATAAAAATTAAAGATGGTTCTTGATTATGTGTGAGCTGGAGATTCTATTATGGTGCTGTTGGCTTTGACTATAATATTTATTACTTTGGAAAATTAGTGATTAATTATATTAGTTAGGTGAAAGTTTACCCCAAGTTGAGCTTTTGATTATTACGTAAAATGAAGCACTTAAATTTACACGTAGAGAAAAGAGTAGCAAGAAACTTCTACCTATTAGTAAGTCCTAAGAAAAGGACCATAACATTAGGGGCGGAACTAGAGTTTCGGTAACAGTTTCCGTCAATCCCGTAACTTTAGTACAAATTGTATATGTGTCTTAAAAAATCCAGGGGCGGAGCCAGAGCGAGATCATGTGACTTGAAATATGCTTATGACTACTATCGTCTTAACTATCTTTTTCCTCCCCACACAACCCATCTTACATTTGAAATTTTGAAGAGGGAGTTTGGGTGTGGGGGTGTTGGGGGTTGGGTGGGGTCCATAATAAACTCAATTAAAACCAGATTTAAGTGAGAGTACGAGAAAGAAGGTGGAGTGAGGGGTCTAGTGCCAGATGCAAGAATTTTGGAAAATAAAAATAGTATTAATTGTCTTCAAATGAGAAATAAGTAGGACAATTGTCTCCCTCTTGGGCTACACTATAAATTGCCAAAGAAAGACTTAGTAATGATTTTCATATTTAGTAGGACAAAGATGGCCCTTTCTTTAAATCTTACCTGCCCAAAATACATAACTCAATTAGCCCCACATTGTCCTTTGGAATAAACTTTTTCTGATCACTCTAATATAATTTTTGACCAAGAATTTGAGATCATTTAGGATCTAATTGAGATCATTAAAGTTGACTTCCGTGTACTTTAAGTTGGCTTCTATTACAACTTTCTAGAAAAGAAAAAAATACGCAAGGTGATTCTTTTCCCATTTGTTTAAGTATGGTGTCGCTAGCGTAAATCGTTTTTTTATCTTTACAAGATAGGGATAAAGAATACGTCCACACTATCCTCTGTAGATCTCATTTGTATATACTATATATGTTGTTATTTAAGTATAATATCCTATACATAAATTGATGAGAGGTAGTAAATATCGAATTAGTGGAGAATGGAGATATATACAAATTTTGTTCAGACACCACTATTATTTGGAGAATTAAGAAGGCAAGATCGATAACTTAGGTCCGTTTAAGAACTAAGAAGGCAGGCATTTCTAACGATGCTATAGAGACAATCTTTTGTTGCTTTGAGTTCTTTAATTTGCATTTTGCACATAATGTACATCTTTTTTTTCAAAATATATTTGCGTCCTTTTAAAAAAATTTTAAACCGTGAAGAGTATAATAGGAATCATATAGTTACAAAAGATTATTATCACTCCCTCATTAATGATAAGTTATCACAAGCTTTTTTTGTGAAATCATAATGTTATATAGAATAAAACGGGAAGCTTAAAATTATTTTTTTTAAAATAGAAAAACATGTCATTTTTATTCGAAAAATACAACAACATAACCCAGCGAAATCTCACAAGTAGGGTCTGGGGAGGGTAGTGCGCACACAAACCTTATCCCTACTCCAGTGGAGTAGAGGGACTATTTCCCATGGACCCTCGGCTAAAGAACATGAAAAGAGACTGTGGCACATTAATATCAGAGGAAGCAAGAAAGAAAGAAAGACAACATCAGTAACATAATAATATACACCATGGCACCTTCCCTTGGATATGGTATGTCAGTGCGTCCATCGCCAGGTAAATAAGAACGGGCTGAGCGCCTATCCTTGGTGTAAACCCATAACAATCCGAAAATGCTCCGAGTCACCCCCACTGTCCTAACCCTTGTCTTAGATCCATCATACATGTCCTTAATCACCCTAATATAAGCAACCAGAACTCCTTTCACCTCCAGGGACCTTGTCATATGCTTTTTCTAGGTCAATAAACACCATGTGCAAATCTTTCTTCTTATCCCTGTACAGTTCAACCAAACCCCTTATAAAATGGATAGCTTTCGTAGTAGAACGACCAGGTATGAACCCAAACTGTTTATCGTATATCGACACCGACCTACTCACCCTCACTTCCACTACCTTCTCCCAAACCTTCATGGTATGACTTAGAAACTTGATACCCCTACAGTTATTACAATTCTGGATATCACCTTTGTTCTTGTACAGCAGTATCATCGTACTCCACCTCCACTCTTCTGGCATCTTATTTGTCCTGAAAATAATATTAAACTGCCAGTTAACCACTCCAATCTTGTTACCCACCGACTTCTAGAATGCTACCGGAATCTCATCGGGTCTGATCTCTCTACCTCTGTGCATCTTATGCATAGCCCCCACGACCTCCTCGACCCTAATGCGCCTACAGTAGCTAAAATCTTGGCGACTCTCAGAGTGCTCCAATTATCCTAGTACAATATCTCTGACCCCTTCGGCATTCAGCAGTTTATGAAAACAAGTCTGCCATCTCTGTTTAATCTAAGAATCTTCCATCAACACTCTGCCTTCCTCATCCTTGATATGCCTCACTTGGTCTAGATCACGAGTCGTCATTTCTCTCGCCTTGGCCAATCGGAATAACTTCTTGTCCCCGCCTTTGTCCCCTAGTTCTTCGTATAGGCGACCAAACGTTGCACTTAGCCTCCATAACTGCCAATTTTTCCATCTTCCTAGCTGTCTTATTTCTTTCTCTGTTCATCCTTCTTTCCTCCTCGGGTGTACTCTCCACTAACCTCCGGTGCGCCGCTTTCTTTTCTTCCACCTTTCCTTGGACCTCGGTATTCCACCACCAGTCGCTTCTATGACCGGTCAAGTAACCTTTCGAGACCTATAAAACCTCTCTCACAGGCTCTCTTATACAATTCATCATTATTTTCCATACCGCTTGCGTCCCTTCTACTCCTCCAGGACCCTATATCCAAAAACCTCCCCTCCAACTCCCGAGCTTTATCCTTTGTCAATGCACCCCACCTAACCCTCGAACGATCCCAAGCCATATTCTTTTTCCTCCTTATCATGATGCTGACGTCCATCACCAAAAGCCTATGTGGGTCACGAGTGTCTCATCGGGATAAACTTGTAATTATTGCACAACCCTATATAAAACCTCCTTAAGAGTAGATAGTCAATCTAGGTCTTAGCCACCGAACTTTGAAAAGTAACCAAGTGCTCCTCCCTCTTTGGAATACTAGAGTTCGCAATCACCAACTCAAAAGCCTTAGCAAAATCCAATAGAGAGGTTCCACCTCTATTCCTATCCCTAAAGCCAAAGCCGCCATATCAACGTTGTACAAAAAGTGTTGCTAAAATTACTAACAGTAGTACAGGAAGTATTTCTAAAACTAAAATTTGGGCAGCACCTGCCCTGTACTTTATGATCCCTTTTAGGGTAAACACAAGAAAAAATAGATTTTGTTTCCTTCATAAGAGTTATAGATCTATGAAATAGATTTCTAGAAAGTCCTAGATCACTTAAAACGAAGATTTATACAAACAAATATGTAGAAAACACTAATAGTTGTCTAGTGTAAAAACGAATTTAGTAACTTACCACAAAAGAGAGGAGCAACTTGAGCTTCACCAAGAACGAATTTTGCTGGTTCATTCAATGGAAATTTATGATGGTTTCATGAAGTTTTCAGGGGATAAGAAGGAAAGAGGGTAGGGTTTTTTTCTTTATCTTGCAAGAATGAAATAAGACAGAAGGGTATGGAAAAGCATGTCTTCCTAAAGTAATATCTAAATGATAGATCTTAAATACTCTTGCATTATATTTTGATGATTTAACAAACTTACTGCTAAGAACCAGATTGGGAACCTGACTTACTTTGAATTGCTACAAACTTCAATGTACTCTAGTAAAAGTTGAACTGCTCCAAATACAGAAGCTAGGAACCAATCTAGAACCTGTTGCTCCTTGGTTTTCTGTAGCAGTACAGAGTCATTTGGACACAGCTAGAACTGAAGTGACTGATGGCACTGCTTCTGCCACACTGTAACACACTGACAGCCTACTCACTCTCCAACCAAACAAAGCACTCACATCACTTCAAGTGATGTGATCAATCGTACCTGATGAAGCTTCATACAAAGATATCACTAGAAAAGTTCTATTTCTATTTTTTCAAGCCTTCAGCAAAAAATGAAAAGATTCATTTGCTCAAGCTTGAACAACAAGGTTAAACGTCACTACGGATCAGTTCCTAAAAGATTGATTGTTGTTGTCCTAGTTGAGTTGTAACCTTGTCATTATACTTACTATCTCTCCTAAATCGCTTTCTTTGAAGCATACTGAATAGGAGTCTTCTTGTAAATCCTCAAGGTCACTGAGTTTAGGTTGTGACTAGGTTTAGTCATAAAGAAAAGTCTTTGTAATTGTAGAATTGCAAAGTGGCTTGGGGTGATAACACCACAAGTTAGAAAAAGCCTTTGTAACTAGGATAGTCACAAAGTGGTTGTAAGGCCCCGTAAATAATTTTTGGTCTCAAAACTTAGTAACTCGTGATGTCGACTCCGAATATGTGTTAGGAATGTGGCTCGCTGCGGTTCGGATCCTTAGTAGTGATCTAAGCTTTAAAAATCAAAGGAATCAAGTTTTCAGAAAATTGTCATTTATGCGGTCCAGAATGTGGTCGCAGATCAGTTATGCGGACCGCATTCCTATCGCAGAGTGAAGCAGAAGAATTGTCAAAATTGAAGTTGAAAATGCGGTCCAATATGCGATCGCATAATCAATATGCGGACTGCATAATCGTTGCATAAATTCCTCAAGGATTTGTGGAGGTCAATTCTACAGTGCAAAATGCGATCGCATTCCTGTCGCAGACCCTCAGGGTTTTTGAAGTCATTTTTGCGGTCCAATCTGCGAACTGCATTTTGATTCTGCGATCGCAGATCTTGCCGGGCTCCTATTTTTTCAAATTTTAAGACCCGACCCCTTTTTATAAAACACCCCAACCCTCCTCATTTTAACAACATCACTGATCAAATTAAGAGAGAGGAAGAGAGGGTCTTGAGAGAGAAAATCATCTTCTCCAAATTCTTGTTCTTTAAAACTATCCGGGCCGGGGAAATTCAAGCTTATCTTCATACCCCCTTTCCTACAGGTAAAATCCCTAACTTTTCCCATTGAAATTCTATTTTTAAACTAAGGGGATGGAGGGAAGTCTCGTGCATTGGTCCTTGAAAATAATGGTTGAAATGGTGCACGCATGTCTAGTAATAACCTAAAATCTAGTAAGAGGAATTGGGTAGGGATAAAGAAGTGTTCAATGAGGGGTTGATAACCTAAGTAAGTTGAGTAACAATTGTGAACTTCTTTTCTAAGTTATGTGTATTAATTTGTGCACTATATTGATGTGCTAGATTATTTGGTGAATTGGAAGTAGAATTTAGAAAGGAACTCAGCTCCAGGTATGTATGATTAACCTTGACCTTGTAAAATCGCCTTGCTAGTGTTTAAATATTTGGTATGTGACATCCACGTGGGTGAATTGTGAAATTTATGTGATTTGCATGGTTGTGATTATGATATGTGATATTAATTGAGAAACAAATGACATAAGGAAATTGTAAATGATGTAACTGGAATAATGGTGATATTAACACCTATGGCTTATCGTGGGCAAGTATTGTCGTAACGTGAAACACTTGTGAATTGTGGAATATGACGGAAATAGTATTGATGGTTATGAAAACACTTGTAAATTATTGTTGCTACTCCCTAAGAAGTGTTATAGTGATCTTTGCGAATTGTTCATTGTTGTTGTTGTTGTGATTGTTTGTGAATTGAAACTGTACGGTGGGATCGGGTTGCGCGCCGCAACACGAAGTAATAAGGTACGGGTTGTGGTGATAAGGGTGGCTGAGGTAATAAGGGTGGAAAGTGATCAAAATCACTGTTGAAATGAAATTATGAGCAAAAATGCGAAATCTATTGATGTGGAAATGTGGAAGCGGAAACGGGAGAGTTTGTAAAACTTGTTTGGCTTGATTGTTCTTACTTTATGGATTTGGTTGTTGTTTCTGTTACTGTTACTTACTTGTCTATGGCTTGAGTTTACTTGGCGCAAAGTTTGTTCATACATACCAGTAAAATTCAAGTGTATTGACGTCCCTTTTTTCGGGGGCACTACATTCGTGTTATGATTGTAGGTGGATCGGCAGCAGGTACTCCAGCCCACCGATCGTAACTCCCTCTTCGCCTTCCGTCAGTTATTTCGGTGAGCCCCATTCCTCTCGGGACCCTACGTGGCTCAGGCCGCTTATTTCCGTAGTTTTATTTTGCTGTTGTGTAAGGTATGGCCGGAGCCTTATTACCGGCAAATATTATATTAACTTCTTTCATCTGTAGAGGCTTCGTAGACAGGAAACATAGGTCATGAACTTATGTAATATGTATTTTGTATATAGGGGCAATGTAAAATGTAAACCACGCTAGTAACCATGTACCTTGTTTATGTTTTGAAATGAAGTGGTGTTCTAAATTAATCGTATGGTTATTTCACTTGGTTAATAAGTAATGGAAGATGTGGGGTAATACGTGGGATAGGAAAAGGCACCCAGGTCCGCTTGACTGGGGATACCCGGTCGAGCGCCGATCATGTCCCTCGGAATTTGGTGTGTGACAAAATTGGTATCAGAGCCTCAGGTTTTAAAGTGTCCTAGGATGTCTCGGAGCCGTGTCTAGTAGAGCCCTTCTTATCGGTGTATTGTCGACCATATCTATAAGTAGGGGGCTGCATGGATATTTAGGAATTTACCCACTTCTTTGTTATTATATATCATGCGGTGAAGTGAAAAGTGGAAGTATTTATGTCTAACTCGTGCCTTGTTCCGAAATTTTCAGAAATGGCACCTAAGAAGAAAGCTAGACTCGGCCTTAGGGCCAACGCCACCCCAAATGTGGTTGTGAATCATGTATCTGATGTCGTGGGTGAGAGTGACTCACCGGCCTTGAATCTGCCCAGCCCATCTATTCCAGATCCAAGCATTCCTATTCCGGCTGCGGCAGAGGGTGCCACCATCCCTCCGGCCAATATTCCTGATTCTGATACAGTTCCAGCTTCCGGTCCCGGGGTTTATGATGGGGACCTTAGAGGAGCCATCCGTATGTTGACCCAGTTAGTGGACGCCCAGGCCCAGAGATCTCATAATGCCCCTGTGTCCTCCAGCGGACAGGGAGATTCCGCCAGCTCCAGAATCCACCAGTTTCTGCGATTGGCCCCTCCAGAATTCTCAGGCACAGACCCAGAGGCCGATCCGCAGGATTTCCTTGATGAGATGTATAAGACCCTTCGAGTGATGAAGGCTACAGAGATAGAGGGGGTAGAGTTGGCTTCATACAGGTTGAGGGGAGCAGCGCGTTCGTGGTTTGAGATGTGGGAGGATTCCCGTGAGGAGGGAAGACCTCCGGCTAGATGGGATGAGTTTGTAGATGCCTTTATGGACCACTTCTTGCCTGCCGAGACAATGGCAGCCCGTGCCACTGAGTTCGAGGTTCTCAAACAGGGCAGTATGAGTGTTTGGGAGTACCACATGGAGTTTGTGAGGTTGTCCAAGTATGCTCCTCAGTTAGTGTCGACCATGGATGCTCGGGTTCGGCGTTTCGTTCAGGGACTTAGTCCTTTGGTGGTGAATGAGGCTGTTACATCTCCTTGCACTCAGATATGAATTATGGAAAGATTGTAGGATTCGCTCAGGCCACAAAGGCTAGGAAGTTGAAGATTCGGGCAGAAAGGGAGAGTAGCAGCAGGGCCCGGTCAATGGGTCACTCAGGGAGACCAGTTCCGGGGAGAGCGTCATCAGGGCCATCCTAGTCATATGGTCAGTCCTCAGCGAGTGCACCGCCATCTGTGCACAGTTATCAGCAAATCAGTCACTCGAGACCAGGTTCAGACGGTAGGAGGTCCCGCCAGTCCGATCGTTCAGGAGTGAGGTCTCAGCAGCAGGGGGGAACTACATGCCCCAAGTGTGGGAGATTTCATACAGAGACTTGCTATTTGGGTATCCCGGTATGTTATAGGTGTGGGGTGAGAGGTCACATCCAGCGGGACTGCCTTGCGCCCAGTCAGGGTATGGGTAGGGGATCTGCCCAGTCATCCGATTCTTCAGTTGCTACATCATCAGTGCGTCTTCTAACTCCAGCAGGGCACGGTGCAGTCAGGGGTGGAGCTCACGGTAGGGGTGGACCTAGCCGGTTCTATGCTTTGAGTGGTCGCCAAAGTGCTGAGGCTTCTCCAGATGTTGTTACAGGTATCTTTTCTGTTCAGGCCATTGATGGTTATGCTCTAATTGATCTGGGGTCCTCTTTGTCTTATGTCACCCCATTCATTGCTTCAAGTTTTGGGATAGAACCCGAACAGCTTCATGAGCCGTTCTCTGTATCGACTCCGGTTGGTGATTCTATTACAGCCTCGCGAGTTTATAGGAATTGTGTTGTCACGGTGTGTGGTCGTGTTACCACGGCTGATCTTATTGAGCTTAGAATGGTAGATTTTGATGTAATCATAGGGATGGACTGGCTTTATTCTTGTTTTGCCAAACTTGACTGCCGAACGAGAGTCATGAGACTCGAGTTCCCTGGCGAGCCGGTTATTGAATGGAAAGGAAATGGTGTGGTGCCAAAGGGTAGGTTTGTTTCTTACCTTAAGGCTTCGAAGATGATAAAGAAGGGGTGTATCTATCATTTGGTCCGGGTGGCGGACACCACTTCAGAAGTGTCTGTCCCCGAGTCCGTGCCAGTTGTGAATTAGTTTCTTGAAGTGTCTTCAGATGAGCTTCTAGGGATTCCGCCAGATAGGGAGATTGATTTTGGGATAAATGTATTGCCAGATACTCAGCCAATATCTATTCCACCATACAGAATGGCGCCAGCAGAGTTAAGGGAGTTAAAAGAGCAGCTGAAGGATTTGTTAGAGAAGGGGTTCATACGACCGAGTGTGTCGCCGAAGGGTGCTTCGATTCTTTTTGTTAGAAAGAAGGATGGGTCGCTTCAGATGTGCATTTATTATCGGCAGCTCAACAAAGTCACCATCAAGAATAAATATCCTTTGCCTCGGATAGATGATTTGTTCGACCAATTGCAAGGTGCAAAGTTCTTCTCCAAAATTGATATGCGGTCCGGGTATCACCAATTAAAGATCAGAGAGCAGGACATTCCTAAGACTTCCTTCAGAACCCGCTATGGTCACTTTGAATTCTTGGTTATGTCTTTTGGGCTAACCAATTCCCCGGCAGCTTTCATGGACCTTATGAATCGGGATTTCAAGCCATTTCTACATTCCTTTGTAATTGTTTTCATTGATGACATCCTCGTTTATTCGCGAAGCAGGGAGGATCATGCCATTCACCTCAGAGCAGTATTGCAGACTCTTCGTCAGCACCAATTATATGATAAATTTTCGAAATGTGAGTTTTGGTTGAAGTCTGTTACCTTTTTGGGTCATGTTGTTTCCAGTGAAGGGATTCAGGTAGACCCCCAGAAGATTGCAGCAGTGAAGGATTGGCCTAGACCCACGACCCCGACGGAAATTCATAGCTTCTTGGGTTTAGCAGGGTATTATCGGAGGTTTGTGGGGGGCTTCTCGACCCTAGCCTCCCCATTGACCAAATTGACGTAGAAAGCAGCTAAGTTCCAATGGTCCGACGCTTGTGAGAAAATTTTTCAGGAACTGAATTCAAGGTTGACCTCGGCGCCAATATTGGCCTTGCCAGAAGGCACGAAAGGATTTGTGGTTTATTGGATGCCTCCAGGGTTGGTTTAGGATGTGTGTTGATGCAACATGGGAAGGTTATAGAGTATGCTTTGAGGCAGCTCAAGAATCATGAGAAGAATTATCCGACGCATGATTTGGATCTTGCGGCAGTTGTGTTTGCTTTGAAAATATGGCGGCATTATCTTTATGGAGTCCATGTGGATGTGTTCTCAAACCACAAGAGTCTCCAGTATTTGTTCAAGCAGAAGGAACTGAAATTAAGGTAGCGACGGTGGTTAGAATTGCTCAAGGATTATGATATGAACATTTTGTACCATCCAGGGAAGGCAAACGTGGTGGCCAACGCTCTCAGTCGGAAATCTATGGGTAGTTTGGCTCATTTGGGAGTGGATCACAAGCCCTTGGCTCGGGAGGTTTATCAATTTTTCCAGTTTAGGAGTTTTCTTATCAGCATCAGACGAAGGGAATGTTGTGGTGCATAATGGAGCAGGATCGTCTCTCATAGCGAAGGTCAAGGAAAAGTAGTTTATGGATCCAACATTGGCTCAGGAAGCAGTTTTGAATAACAAGACTTCGGCATTTTCACTCAGCGGCGAGGATGGTGTATTGATGTGTCAAGGTAGGCTATGTATCCCGGATGTGGATAAGCTTCGGGAGAGGGTGATGGCGGAGGCTCATAATTCCAGGTATTCCGTGCACCCAGGTTCTATGAAAATGTATCATGGTCTCAAGGAGATTTATTGGTGGAACGATATGAAAAGGGGTGTGGCAAACTTTGTATCTAAATGTCCGAATTGTCAGCAAGTGAAGGCTGAGCATCAGCGGCCTGGTGGGTTAACACAGCTTATGGAAATACCAATGTGGAAATGGGAGATGATCAACATGGATTTTGTGGTAGGGTTACCTCGCACTCAGTGCAAGTTCGACTCAATTTGGGCAATAGTGGATCGACTCATCAAATCAGCTCACTTCTTGCCAGTTAAGTCCACCGATACTTCAGAATAATATGCTAAGTTGTATATCAAGGAGATAGTAAGGCTTCATGGCACTCCACTTTCTATTATCTCGAATCCAGGGGCCCAATTCACGGCTAATTTTTGGAAGAAATTTCAGCAAGGTTTGGGTACTTAGGTGAATCTCAGCACAGCTTTCCATCCGCACACCGACGGTCAGGCCGAGCGGACTATTCGGACGCTTGAAGATATGTTGCGGGCTTGTGTCTTGGATTTCAAAGGTAATTGGGGTGACCACTTGCCACTTATAGAATTTTCTTACAATAACAGCTTTCATGCTAGCATTCAGATGGCCCCATTTGAGGCATTATACGGAACAAGGTGTAGATCTCCGATTGGGTGGTTTGAAGTAGGTGAATTAGAATTGCTAGGGCCAGATCTTGTGTACCAGGCTATAGAGAAAGTTAAAGTCATTCAGGAAAGGATTAAAACTGCTTAGAGTCACCAGAAATCCTATGCGGACGTTCGCCGAAAAGATTTAGAATTTAGAGTTGATGATTGGGTGTTCTTGAGGGTGTCTCCTATGAAGGAAGTCATGCGATTTGGGAAGAAAGGGAAGTTGAGTCCCGGGTATGTCAGACCGTATCGGATAGCTCAACGGATAGGGCAGGTGGCTTATAGGCTGGAATTGCCCCCTAAAATGTCATTAGTACACCCGGTGTTCCATGTGTCCATATTGAAGAAAGTGGTTGGAGATCCATCCACCATCGTGCCAGTTGAGACTATCGAGGTTAATGAAGAGTTGCCGTATGAAGAAGTTCCAGTTGCCATTCTTGATAGGCAGGTTCGTAGGTTGAGAAATAAGGAAGTTGCCTCAGTCAAGGTGTTGTGGCGAAGTCAGCAAGTTGAGGAAGCTACATGAGAAGCGGAGAAGGAAATGAAAGAGAAATATCCCCATCTATTTGATTAAGTTTAGAAGAAATTAGGTGACCTTTGTATCTCTGAAACAACTATCATTGTGTCCGAATTGGTTTCATCCCAATGCTAGTGAAGTTCCTCTAGTTGTGCAAGAGTTGTATGTGGTGTGATTGCTTTAAGTCATGTGAACCTTCCTTTGATGAATGAAGGTTTTATAAAGACTCATGTGTTAAGTAAACAACTAATGGTGGTATAGATTGATAATGGTTTATTTATATGCAAGTAGTATGTTGAAGCGATTAAATTATGTGGGACTCATTGAAGTGACTAGTTTATGTGCAAAATGTAGCAAGTGATAGAATATGTGCAATTGTTGAGGTAATGAATTGTGTACAAGCTGTAGAGATAGTTGTAATTGTGTAATGGTGCTTGGGAATATGTTTCGGGGGCTCTCTGACAGGTGGATATGTCCATATTACAAAGGAAACTCTGGCAAAAATTTTCTAGAATATGGAGTTAGTGAAAATTTTGAGAGTCTTCATATCATGTCTTTCAAAACCAACTGATTTTCAAAATCCTCATTCGAGGGCGAATGATTTTAAGTGGGGGAGAATGTAAGGCCCCGTAAATAATTTTTGGCCTCAAAACTTAGTAACTCGTGATGTCGACTCTAATTATATGTTAGGAATGTGTAGAAGCTCGCCGCGGTTCGGACCCTTGGTAGTGATCTAAGCTTTAAAAATCAAAGGAATCAAGTTTCCAGAAAATTATCATTTATGCGGTCCAGAATGCGGTCGCAGATCAGCTATGCGGACCGCATTCCTATCGCAGAGTGAAGCAGAAGAATTGTCAAAATTCAAGTTGAAAATGCGGTCCACTATGTGATCGCATAATCAATATGCGGACCGCATAATCATCGCATAAATTCCTCAAGGATTTGTGGAGGTCAATTCTGCGGTGCAAAATGCGATCGCATAACAAGAATGCGGAATGCGATCGCAGATCTTGCCGGGCTCCTATTTTTCCAAATTTTAAGACCCGACCCCTTTTTATAAAACACCCCAACCCTCCTCATTTTAACAACATTACTGATCAAATTAAGAGAGAGGAAGAGAGGGTCTTGTGACAACCCCGCCGGTCGTCTCATGAGTTACCACTCCATTTTTCCCATTTTTTGCTTCTATTTGATTTATTTATTGGTTCTATATATGATCAGGTTGGTTGGCTCAGGTTCGGAAAGGTTTTGAGAAGGTTGAGAAACTTAGTCTCTTTTAAGAAAGCTTAAGTTAAAAAAGTCAATCGAATGATGACTTATGTGTTAGACGGCTTAGATGAGAGTTGCGATGGTTTGGATAGCTTTGGGAGATGATTTGGGACTTAGGAGTGTGATCGGAATGTGTTTTGGAGTTCCAGAGTAGAATTAGGCTTGAATTGGCGAAATTGAGTTTTTTGGCGTTTCTGGTTGATAGGTGAGATTTTGATATAAGGTTCGGAATGGAATTTTGGAAGTTGCAGTAGCTTCCTTATGTCATTTGGGATGTGTGTGAAACGCTTCAGGTCATTCGGACATAGTTTGGTATACTTTATGATCAAAAGCGAAATGCGGAGGATTGCAGAACCTTAGGCTTGAATTCTATGTGTCTTGGTGGCTTTGATGTTGTTTGAGGTGTTTTGAAGATTAGTATAAGTTTGAATAAGGTTATGGGATATGTTTGTACTTTTGGTTGAGGTTCCGGGGGCCTAGGGGTGATCTCGGATGGTTGAGAGAGAGTTTAGAATTTTGATGAAGCTGTAGATTTTTCTGGTTTTGGTATTTCTGTACCTGTGGATTGGGGACCTTAGGTGCGACACCGCAGATGCATAAAATGGGCTACAGTAGCGGCCAGAGGTGTATTTGGCTGAGACTGCAGAAGCGGCTGTTTGACCGCACCTGCGGTGGCGCAGGTATGGATTGGTCATCGTAGATGCGGAAAGGCGGACTTACGTGAGGACCGGAGATGCGGTGGTCATGACCGCAGATGCGGTACCACAAAAGTGGAAATTTGGCCGCAGAAGTAGAATCCCTGGACCAGAACATATAAGTTATTTCCTTCGCGATTTTTAGAGGGTTTCTTCACTTTTAAACATGAATTTGAGAGCTTTGGGCGATTTGAAGAGAGACTTCAAGGGAAACTCATTGAGGTAATAATTTTAGACCTAAAAACGCAATTCTATGGTATTAAATCACGGATTAAGGCTGTAATTAAAGGTAAAATTAGAGAAACGAGGGCTTAGAAACCTAGGCCTTTGATTGAGGATTTGTAAGACCATTTGTGATCGGATTTTGGAACTTTTAATATGCATTAACTCGTGGAGAGATAAGGAATCTAATGATGTGGATTTTATTGAATTCTGAGATGTGGGCCCGGGGGTCGGGTTTTGTTAATTTTGGGATTTGTGATTTTTTTCGACTAATTTCGAGTGGGCTTCGTCCCTTTAGCATAATTTAATGGTTACGTTCTTATTTTTGTTAGATTCGGAGCATCCGGAGACCGACTCAAGGGGCAAAGGCATTGCGAGCTAGATTTCGGACCAGAATGAGGTGAGTAATGATTTTAAATGTTGTCTTGAGGGTGTGAAACCCCGAATTACACAGTATTCAGCTATGTTGAGGTGACACACATGCTAGATGACGAGCATGAGGTCGTGCAATTTTGGGGATTGTGACTTAGTCCATCCCGAATGATTATTATATTGTATATTTGGTAGCTAATTATTTGATATTATTATACTTTTGGCTAAATGACATATTTGGGCTTCGTGCCAACTGTTTGAACCCTTAGGGGATTGTTAATGATATTTTCCTCGTTGTTTTGATTTCATACTTGTGCTCAGTCATGCCATATTTTTCACTATTTTCAAAACTCAGCTATGTTATTTTGTTTTAGAAACCTTAAATGATATTTTCAAAGATATTTTGAGCTAAGCTTCACATTTTACTGTTGCCCAAGGGGCTTATGAAATTCTGATTGAGTAAGGTCGAGGGCCTGTATTGTGAGGATACTTTTGGGTTGGGTTGGGCTGCACGCCGCAGTAGTGATATACGGATTATGATAATGAGGCCGAGGGCATGAGATTGTAAGCCACGAGGTGGCTTGTGATTGATATGAAGCCGAGAGCATGTTTATGATACCACGAGATGGCTTGATATTGCACTTGGGTAAGGGGTCCCTCCCGGAGTCTGTACACCCCTAGTGAGCACGGGTACCCATTGAGATATGAGATATAGCTCGTGGGGCTGGTATTGTTCTGTGATATTGCCTGAGGGGCTTATTCTGATGTTATTGTGCCCGAGGGGCAGTTCTTATGTGTTTACGATTTCTAGTTGTTTTTCCTATATATTGTTTGACTTCTTAAAAGGTGTTTTATGAGATTTCACTGTTAAATTGTATTTACTGATTTTCATTATGCCTCTTATAACTTAATGTTGTGTTTAACGTGATTTAATATTGCTCAAGTCTTCATTTATTTTTGTTACTCACTGAGTTGGAGTACTCACTTTACGCCCTGCACCCCTGTGTGCAGATTTGGGCACTACAGGTCTTGCTACTGAGGGTTGATAGTTCCAGCAGATCTTCAGAGATTTACTAGGTAGCTGTTTGGCGATTCGCAACCCATTGCATTCTCCCTCTATCTCATTCCCTTTCTGATTCAGTTATGTAGTAGTGGAGTAGACTTTCAGACTTGTAGTATTGTATTAAATGCTCGTGACTGGTGACAACCCGATGTTGGGATGTGTTAGTTTTTATTTGTAGATAATACTATTATTTGGAATTTTATTTTTGTTAAAGAGTTAGTATTTATTATTTTAATTGGATTAAGTGAATTGAAAAGTGTGTCGGCTCGCCTTGTCTTCACGAGAGGCGCCATCACAACCGGGTTCGAGTTTAGGGTCGTGACAAATTGGTATCAGAGCCTAGGTTACATAGGTCTTACGAGTCATGAACAGGTTCAGTAGAGTCTCGCGGATTGGTACGTAGATGTCTGTATTTATACTCGAGAGGCTACAGAACCTTTAGGAAAATTTCATATTCTTGTCGTGCAAATTTGTTGATCTGAGTAGTAAAATTCTGTTAATTCTATTCTCTCACAGATGGTGAGGACACGCGCTACCAGTTAGGATGGACAACCACTAGTACTACCAGCTGGAGCCACTAGAGGCCGAGGATGTGGTCGAGGTCGTGGGAAGGGTAGAGGTGCAGCCCCCACAACAGCTGGGATAGCACCTGCAGATCCACCAACTGCCCCAGTTCAGGGTCAGGTCCCACTTGTAGACACTCCAGCAGCACCAGCTCAGGCACCAGTTGTGCCCATTATGATTTTAGTTCTTCGGGAGACTTTTGCACATATATTGACAGTATGTACTAGAATTGCTCAGGCGGTCGTAGTTTCTACTGCTGCAGTCACTTCTCAGGCAGGGGAAGGCTCTCAAACTCCCGCCGCCTGCATACCTGATCCGGTGGTTCAGGGAGTGCAGACACCGGCAACACCACTAGCCCAGCTCGTGGCAGCTGCTTAGGGTTATATAGCTCCAGTTATGCCAGAGGACGAGCAACGTAGGTTGGAGAGGTTTGGCAGACTCCAGCCTTCTACTTTCGATGGTGCGAAGGGCGAGGATGCCCAGGGTTTCTTAGATAGATGTTAGAGGATTCTTCGCACTGCAGGTATTCTGAAGACCAGCAGGGTTGCATTAACGACCTTTCAGTTTATCGGAGATGCCTTCACTTGGTGGGAGGAATATGAGAGTCGTAGGCCTATTGGTTTGGCACCTCTGACTTGGCAGCAGTTCTCCGCCTTATTTTCGGAGAAGTATATCCCACAGTCCCGTAGAAAGGAGCTGCGTAGGCAGTTTGAGTAGCTACGATAGGGGGATATGACTGTTACCCAGTACGAGATGAGGTTCTCGGAGTTAGCTTGACTTGCTATTTGGTTGGTTGCTATTGAGAGAGAGAGATGATTAGGACATTTGTTGATGACCTTACCTACCAGCTTCGGGTTCCATGATTAGGGAGAGGGTGTTAGGTGCTACATTTGAGGAGGTTATGGCTATTGCTCGAGAGATTGAGTTAGTTCATCGCCAAGAGCACGAGGAGAGGGAGGCTAAGAGGACTCGAGGACGTGGTAGTTTTGAGGGTGCTCCTTCGAGGGGCCAATTTTAGCACGGTAGAGGCCGTCAGTTCAGACACGCTCAATCAGCTCGCCCAGGTTATCGTGGGGCATTATCAGGCAATAGTTCTCATGGTTTTCAGTAGGGTCATTCTTCACTTAGTGTACTTCCAGCCTAGGGTTCATCCCTTGCTCCATCAGTTCAGGATTCTTCTATGCCAGGTGTGTCTGCTAGTCATTATGGTGCTAGGGGCTCCCATCACTCCCCGTCCCCAGCACCCGGGAGTTGCTATGAGTGTAGAAAGATGAGTCACTTGTGGAGGAAGTGTCTTCGTCGTCCTGGGGGCTCATCTCAGTAGAGGGGTCAGCCATCAGCCTCAGCCCCAGCCACTTTACCACCCACCCACCCAACTAGAGGTAAGGGACAGTCATCTAGGGTTTGCCCTAAAGGGAGAGGCCGATCCGGTGGTGACCAGGCTCGCTTCTATGCACTTCCAGTTAGGCCTAATGTGATTGCTTCAGATGTGGTGATTACAGGTATTATCTCAGTCTGCCACAGCGATGCTTCTGTGTTATTTGACCCTGGCTACACTTTCTCTTATGTGTCGTCTTACTTTGCCAATTATCTGGATATGCCCTACGAGTCCTTTATTTCTTCTTTTCATGTCTCTACGCCGGTGGGCGATACTATTGTGGTAGATCGTGTGTACCGATCGTGTGTTGTATTTATTAGGGGTCTAAAGACCCGAGTGGATCTATTATTGTAATGAATGGTGGACTTTGATATTATTCTAGGCATGGACTAGTTATCTTCGTGCCGGGTTATTTTGGACTATCATGCCAAGATAGTGACTTTGGCTATGCCTGGTGTGCCACAGATTGAGTGGCGAGGTTCGACCGATTATTTTCCCAGCAGAGTGATTTCTTTCTTAAAGGCCCAGCGTATGGTTGGGAAAGGTTGTCTTTCATATCTAACCTTTGTGAGGAATGTCGGTGCAGAGACTCCCAACATTGATTCTGTTCCAGTTGTGAGGGATTTTCTTGATGTATTTCCTGCAGACCTGTCGAACATACCACCGGATAGGGATATAGATTTTGGTATGGACCTGGTGCCGGGCACTCAACCCATTTATGTTCCACCATATCGTATGGCACCAGCAGAGATGAAGGAGTTAAAGGAGCATCTTCAGGAACTCCTAGATAAGGGGTTCATTCATCCTAGTATGTCACCGTGGGGTGCGCCGGTTCTTTTTGTAAAGAAGAAAGATGGCACAATGAGAATGTGCATTGATTACAGGAAGTTGAACAAGGTAACAATCAACAACAAGTATCCGTTGCCTCGTATCAATAATTTGTTCGACCAGCTTCAAGGAGCGAGAGTGTTCTCCAAGATTGATCTCCGCTCAGGTTATCACCAGATGAAGATCAGGGACTCAGATATTCTTAAGACAAATTTTAGGACCCAATATGGTCATTATGAGTTCTTGGTGATGTCCTTCGGGCAAACTAATGCCCCAGCAGCATTTATGCATTTGATGAACAGTGTATTCCGGCCGTATCTCGACTCATTTTTCATAGTCTTTATTGATGATATTCTGGTGTACTTGTATAGTCAGGAGGAGCACGCGGAGCATTTGAGAGTGGTGTTGCAGAGATTGAGAGAAGTGAAGCTTTATGCAAAGTTCTCCAAATGTGAGTTATGGCTCAGTTCAATGGCTTTCTTGGGGGCACGTGGTGTCCAGTGAGGGTATTCAGGTGGACCCGAAGAATATAGAGACGGTTTAGAGTTGGCCCAGACCGTCCTCAGCTACAGAAATTCACCTTTTTTCTTGGCTTAGCGGGTTATTATCGCCGGTTTATTCAGGGGTTCTCATCTATTGCATCGCCCTTGACCAAGTTGACTTAGAAGGGTGTTTCATTTCAGTGGCCTGATGAGTGTGAAGAGAGATTTCAGAAGCTCAAGACTGTCTTGACTACAACCTCAGTGTTAGTATTGCCATCATCTTCAAGGTCTTATACCATGTATTGTGATACTTTGAGAGTTGGTATTGGAGGTGTTATGATGCAGGAGGGTCGAGTTATTGCTTATTATTCTCATCAATTGAAGACTCATGAGAAGAACTACCCTGTCCACGATTTAGAGTTGGCTGCCATCGTTCACGCGTTGAAGATTTGGAGGCATTATTTGTATGGCATGTCTTGTGAGGTGTATACTAATCATTGTAGCCTCCAGCACTTGTTCAAGCAAAAGGATCTCAATTTGAGGCAGCGGAGGTGGTTGGAATTGCTTAAGGATTATGACAGTACTATCTTTTATCACCTGGGGAAGGCCAATGTAGTGGCCGACGCTTTGAGCTTAAAGGCGGTGAGAATGGGGACTTTGGCATATATTCCAGTTTGGGAGAGACCTCTTGCAGTTGATGTTCAGGCTTTGGCCAATCACTTTGTGAGGTTGGATATTTCGGAGCCCAGTAGGGTATTGGCTTGTGTGGTTTCTCAATCTTCCTTATATGAGCGTATTAGAAGCGCCAGTATGATGATCCTCATTTGATTGCCCTAAAGGACAGAGTTCAGCATGACGATGCCAGAGATGTGACTATTGGAAATGATGGAGTGTTGAGGATGCAGGGCCAGATTTATGTCCCCAATGTGGATGGGCTTCGGGAGTTGATTCTGGAAGAGGCCCATAGCTCGCGGTATTCCATTCATCCAGGAGACGCAAAGATGTATCAAGATCTGAGACAACATTATTGGTGGAGAAGAATGAAGAAAGACATTTTGGTATTTGTAGCTTGGTGTCTTAATTGTCAGCAAGTGAAATATGATCATCAAAGACCGGGTGGCTTGCTCAAGCGGATGGATATTCCAGAGTGGAAGTGGGTACGGATCACTATGGACTTTGTAGTTGGACTCCCATGGACTTTGAAGAAGTTTGATGCTATTTGGACGATTGTGGACCGGCTAACCAAGTCTGTGCACTTCATTCCTGTGTGTACTACTTATTCTTCAGAGCGGTTGGCAGAAATATATATCTAGGAGTTTGTTTGGTTGCATGGTGTCTCAGTTTCTATCATTTCAGATCGGGGTATCAGTTTACTTTGCAGTTTTGGAGGTTTGTACAGCAAAAGTTGGGTACTCAGGTTGAGTTGAGCACAACTTTTCACCCTCAGACGGACAGGTAGTTCGAGCGCACTATTCAAATATTGGAGGATATGTTACGCGCTTATGTAATTGATTTTGGAGGGTCATGGGATCAGTTTCTACCGCTCACAGAGTTTGCTTATAACAACAGCTACCAATCGATTATTCAAATGGCTCCATATGAGGCTTTGTATGGGAGGCGGTGTAGATCTCCAATTAGTTGGTTTGAGCTGGGTGAGGCCAGGCTATTGGGTACAAATTTGGTGCAAGATGCTTTAGACAAGGTAAAGGTGATTCAAGAGAGGCTTCGTACAGCGCAGTCGAGACAAAAGAGCTATGCTGACAGGAAGGTTCGTGATGTGTCCTACATGGTTGGTGAGAAGGTTCTATTGAAGGTTTCACCCATGAAGGGTGTTATGAGGTTTGGAAAGAAGGGTAAATTGAGTCCACGGTTCATTGGGCCTTTTGAGGTGCTTCGGAGGATTGGGGAGGTGGCTTATAAGCTTGCTTTTTCACCTAGCATGTCAGATGTGCACCCAGTATTCCATGTTTCTATGCTCTGGAAGTATGTTGGGGATCCGTCTCATGTTCTGAATTTCAGTACGGTTCAGTTGCAGGGTGATCTGACTTATGATGCGGAGCCAGCAGCTGTTTTGGAGCGTCAGGTTTGGAAGTTGAGATCAAAAGATATAGCTTCATTGAAAGTGCAGTGGAGAGGTTGGCCCATGGAGGAAGCTACTTAGGAGACCAAGCGGGAAATGCGGAGCAGATATCCTCACCTATTTGAGACTTCAAGTATGTTTCTTAACTCGTTCAAGTACGAACGTTTGTTTAAGAAGGGGAGGATGTGACGACCCGATCGGTCGTCTCATGAGTCACCACTCCATTTTTCCCATTTTTGCTTCTATTTGATTTATTTATTGGCTCTATAGATGATAGGGTTGGTTGGCTCGGGTTCGGAAAGGTTTTGAGAAGGCTGAGACACTTAGTCTTTTTTAAGAAAGCTTAAGTTGAAAAAGTCAACCGGATGTTGACTTATGTGTTAGAGGGATTGGATAAGAGTTCTGATGGTTCGGATAGCTTCAGGAGATGATTTTGGACTTAGGAGTGTGATCAGAATGTGTTTTGGAGGTCTGGAGTAGAATTAGGCTTGAATTGGCGAAATTGAGTTTTTGGCGTTTCCGGTTGATAGGTGAGATTTTGATATATGTGTCGGAGTGGAATTCCAGAAGTTACAGCAGCTTCGTTACGTCATTTGGGATGTGTGTGCTCAGGTCATTCGGACATAGTTTGGTATACTTTTTGATAAAAAGAGGAATGCGGAGGATTTTAGAACCTTAGGCTTGAATTCGATGTGTCTTGGTGGCTTTGATGTTGTTTGAGGTGTTTTGAAGATTTGTATAAGTTTGAATAAGGTTATGGGATATGTTTGTGCTTTTGGTTGAGGTCCCGGGGGCCTCGGGGTAATTTCGGATGGTTTACGGAGAGTGAAGACTTTTGATGAAGCTGCAGATTTTTCTGCTTCTGGTATTTCCGCACCTGCGGATTGGGGACCGCAGGTGCGATGCCGCAGATGCGTAAGATGGGCTGCAGAAGCGGCCGGAGTTGTGTTTCGCTATGACCGTAGAAGCAGGTGTTTGACCGCACCTGCGGTGGCGCATGTGTGGATGTGTCATCGCAGATGCAGAAAGGTAGACTTAAGTGACGACCGCAGATGCGGTACCGCAAAAGCGGGAATTTGGCCGCAGATGCGGAATCCCTGGACCAGAACATATAAGTTATTTCCTTCATGATAGGGTTTCTTCACTTTTAAACACGAATTTGAGAGCTTTGGGAGATTTTGAAGAGAGAATTCAAGGGAAACTCATTGAGGTAAGAATTTTGGACCTAAAAACTCGATTCTATGGTATTAATTCACGGATTAGGGTTGTAATTAAAGGTAAAATTAGATAAACTAGGGCTTAGAAACCTAGGCCTTTGATTGAGGATTTGGAAGACCATTTGTGGTCAGATTTTGGAACTTTTTATATGCATGAACTCGTGGTGAGATAAGGAATTTAATAATGTGAATTTTATAGAATTCCGAGACGTGGGACCGATGGTCGAGTTTTGATAATTTCGGGATTTGTGATGTTTTTCCAACTAATTTCGAGTGGGCTTCATCCCATTAGCATAATTTAATAGTTACGTTCTGATTTTTGGTAGATTCGAAGCATCCGGAGACCGACTCGAGGGGCAAAGGCATTGCGAGCTAGATTTCGTGCCGGATTGAGGTGAGTAATGATTTTAAATGTTGAACTGAGGGTATGAAACACTGGATTAGACAACGTTCGGCTATTTTGAGGTGACATACACGCTAGATGACGATCGTGGGGTCGTGCTACGTTGGGGATTGTGACTTAGTCCATCCCGAATGACTATTTTACTGTATATTTGGTAGCTAATTGTTTGATATTATTGTACTTTGTGCTAAATACCATATTCTGGCTTCGTGCCAACTGTTTGAACCCTTAGAGGATTGTTAATGATATTTTCCTCACTGTTTGATTTCATACTTGTGCTCTGTCATGCCATATTTTTCACTGTTTTCAAAACTCAACTATGTTATTCTGTTTTTGAAACCTTAAATGATATTTTCAAATATATTTTTAGCTGAGCTTCACATTTTACTATTGCCCGAGGGGCTTATGAGATTTTGACTGAGTAAGGCCGAGGGCTTGTGTTGTGAGGATAATTTTGGGTTGGGTTGCACGCCATATTAGTGATATACTAATTATGATAATGAGGCCAAGCTTGATATTGTATGCCAAAAGGTAGCTTGTGATTGATATGAGGCTGAGAGCTTGTTTATGATGCCACAAGATAGGTTGATATTGCATTTGGGTTGTAAGGGGCCCCTTTTGGAGTCTGTACACCCCCAGTGAGTGGGATTACCCATTAAGAAGAGAGATATAAGCCAAGGGGCTAGTATTGTTCTGTGATATTTCCTGAGGGGCTGATTCTGATGTTATTGTGCTCGAGGGCAGTTCTTATGAGTTTACCATTTCTAGTTGTTTTTCCTATATATTGTTTGACAGCTTAAAAGGTGTTTTATGAGATTTCACTGTTAAATTGTGTTTACTGATTTTTGTTATGCCTCTTATAGCTTAATGTTGTGTTTAACGTGATTTTATATCACTCAAGTCTTCATTTATTTATTTTACTCATTGAGTTGGAGTACTCATTTTACTCCCTGCACCCATGTGTTCAGATTCGGGCGCTACAAGTCTTACTACTGAGGGTTGATAGTTCCAGCAGATCTTCAGAGATTTACTAGGTAGCTGCTTGGCAATTCGCAACCATTGCATTCTCCCTCTATCTTATTCCCGTTATGATTCAGTTATGTAGTAGTGGAGTAGACTTTCAGACTTGTAGTATTGTTTCAAATGCTTGTGACTGTTGACACCCCGATGTAAGGCTGTGTTGGTTTTTATTCCATAGATTATACTGTTATTTGGGATTTTATTTCTATTAGAGACTTAGTATTTATTATTTTAATTGCTTTAAGTGAATTGAAAAGTGTGTTGGTTGGCTTTGTCTTTACGAGATGCGCCATCACGATCGGGTTCAGGTTTAGGGTCGTGACACCTACAACACTATATACCAACAACAACAATCAGAGAAATCTAGCAGCATATAAATATAGATAACAACACATCATATAACAACAATAGGTTACAACTACTTTATGACGAGCGGCAAACTCCGATTTGAATCTGTATAACCATATCACCCCTTATAGACTTCTTTCATTAACTTAACAGTATCATTAAAATGATAATTAAGTCATTCATCAATGATTCGATTCTTATACTATATATTTATAATAGAGGAGACGATCCATAACTCCAACTATCTTCAATTAGCAACTTTATTCACTAGTTCATGTCTAGTCCATCCATTTAACTTAATAAACATCAAGATAACCTTAAGAACATGCAAGAATACAATACACATACCCCCTACATTAACTTCAAGTCTAAATCAAAGTTATATTTAGCTTATAATAGTCCTCAATGGTAATATAACACCATAGAAGTGACTTAAGCTAATCAAAGTATTATCTTGTAGTTTATCATCCTAACAACTTAACCAACATACAGCCAAGCTTAAGAACAATTAGAAATCTGTTACACTCACCTTAGCCAATAGCTGCAACTTGAAATTTTAGCCAAACACAGCCCACAACTACCCTCAATGACAACACAACCTCAAAGAAGTGTTGCTCTTCACTAGAACTAAATTTTGATGTTGAAATATGGTGTAATTCATTTGCAAGACTTGAAATAACCTAGTGCCAATATGAAAACCTTTGGAGGTTATTTTAAAGAATTTAAAACACTTAAAGCAACCTCCCACATGATCTGAAACCACCCAAAAATCAGCAACAACAAGAAGAATAAGAAACTTGCGAACTCGACGGAATTCCCGATACTTGATTTGTGTTGTTTGCCCTTTATTTGGATCTTGGGCCATGAGAGAACCTCGAGAGAGTGTTTTTAGGTGTCTAGGGTCTGAAGATACTGAAAAAGAATGAGTTAAAACAGGGTTGAGGCATCTTATATATATCAATATATCTAAACGGCCTATGTGGTTCTCATAGAGAGCTGCTTGGCGCAGTCTCCCAAAAATGCAAATATCTCTCTACGCCGACGTCGTATCGACGAATGATTTAATGCGTTAGAAACTAGGCTCGTGAATATTCAATTTATTAGGTGTATTACCCCATAATTCAAAGTAAATGTGGATAACATTGCAGCTACATTTAACCTAATGTTCAACATATTTATGAATGTAACTTGTGATGACCTTTGCCAACTTTTGTTCCACAACTTGTTTGACTTAAAAATATAATACACGACTATCATAAGGCTAAAATAACTTATAAAATAACATCCTTATCATATTAAGAACCCTAGTCTCACCCAAACAGTATATTTTATAACTTTCGTCGCTTGTCGAGTTTTGATGAAATTTATTTTCTTTAATTCATTTAGCTTCTAAGACTTCCAACACTCTTGGTACTTGTTATTCATGACCTTAAATATTTGTAATCTCCAAGGTAACACTATTAACTTACTTTATGTACTTTCAAAGACAATTCCATTTCTAAGCTTACATTAATTGACTTATGATGTAGTGTCATGTACGAAAATATGGAGTGTAACTACCACCCTCACATACACACACACACACATTCTCTCTCTCTCTCTCTCTCTCTCTCTCTCTCTATATATATATATATATATATATATATATATATATATATAGAGAGAGAGAGAGAGAGAGAGAGAGAGTAACGACTCGACCGATCGTTCTGAGTATTTTACTTGATATCATTTTTACAAAGATTGAGCATAACAGGGCCTACTAAATATGAAGTTCGGCCTGTCACATGCAAATATTTACCAAATGGGGCTTTTCCATCTATATCCGATTTTGGGATCACAATTGAACCTATGCGCACTTTGCAAAAAAAATTACAAGTCTACCCACTTTAGGATTTACTTCTGACTTGTCAGGTCTAAAATTTAATAAAATTAGTCTGAAGTGAAAAAATTAGATTTCAGATGCATTTAAGGCCAAATAGGTCTGAAGTGCAACCAATGGATTTATGCACTTAAGGCCATTAATTCTGAAGTGAAAAATTGCACTCTAGATGCACTTAAGGCGAAAAGGTTTGAAGTGCAACAAATATTTTTTCTATAATTAGGGCCAATAAGTCTGAAGTAAAAAATTGCACTTCAGATGCACTTAACGCCAAAAAGTCTGAAGTGAAACCAACATTGTCATGCACTTAAGGCCAAAAAGTCATGAAGTGCAAATTGCTTAGAAAGAGAAATTTATTTTTCGAATTTTAACAATTCAATATATGATTTAATACCTAAATCTACTCCTAATGAGCTCAAATTTAAAACATAACCTCCAAATATCATCTAGAAAAAACCCCAATTATCAATTTGTCAAAACAATAATAAATCTAACGAACTCATTTTGCAGTTAAGAAAATGAAAAAGAAGAAACCCAAAGAAATAATAAAAAATAAAGCCCCACAATAGCTCACTACTGTAAAACATCCTAAATTGTCTTAAAATATATATTCACAAACACCGTATAAAATTAATATTACCCAAAGAAGAAGAAGAAGAAGAAGAAGATAAAAAGGGCCTAAAGTTGTTTTAAAAGTGGGTACAAGTTTAAAAAAATAAAAATAGGTACTGGTTAAATGGGAGCGACCAAATAGGACACTCCTCAATCTTTACTTACCAAGTTGGGCTGCCTCGACATGTGACATGCTTGGTCCAACCCACTTGACATGAATATAATCAATAATATAGAGTTTGAAAGGAAATGTATGAATCATATACCGAGTCCAAGACTATTGAAATTGGACACACTATCCACTCATTGTGCCTTGGTGTGTGGTCCTTACTGGTGGTGGAATGGTTAAAAGAAAATAGTTATCTACCCTATTATTTATTAAAAATGGGTTGGATTGTGAACTTGTTAAAAATGCTTTAAATATGGATAAGAACCATATTATTCATTAAGAAAATGAATTTAACTTTTATATTTGTAAAACATCAAATTGGGGTTTCTAAAACTTGGAAAACTAGGAATTCTCCCAAAAGTGATCAGATTCAAGAAGTCATGGATAATTTGGATTATCCATATTATCCGCCGGTTAATTTATTTTTTTATCCATATTAAATATCGATCGAATCTCGATTTTGCATTACTCATTTTCGGCCCGACCCGCCTGTTTTCCTCCCCTATTCCTTACTATTGTACTATAAAACAGCAACAACAACAACAACAACAACAACAATATATCTAGTATAATTTCACAGATGGAGTTTGAGAAGGATAGTATGTACACATTCATTACCCCTACCTTGTGTAGGTAGCTAGAGAGGCTATTTTTGATAGACTCCCAGCTCAATGAAAGCAAAATAACATAATAATCTGGATCATTTTCGGAACTATATTCAAAACCTAAAAAAAAGCTAATTTCACTTTCAGGACACAAATTCCATTATAGGCCGTAATGGCGCCCAACACCATTGTTAGGTAAGCCAACACTAATCAACTAGTGAATTTCCGTTTTAAATAAATTGGTAAGTGATAGCTTCTCCTGATTGGATAAAAAATTTAGGAGTTTGAAATTTTAACATAAATAAATGGAAGCAATAAATACGAATCGTAATCAGGTAAGCAAACAAAAATCATATGTCTACTAGCATGTGTGCCAAGACCCGGTGTCACAAGTATGTGGGCAATCTAGTATAATATACAAACCATACTATCCTACTATCTGAAAAGAAATAGACAGAAAAATAAAGACATAAGAGAGACTCTGACTGCTGCAGAACGGCTCAAAAAGGCAGCTCCCCGGGAACTCTCAAGATGGGGAGTCACGTCTACGCGCCGGAATAATGACCAGATGCACCTGAATCTTGTACAATTAAGTACGTAAGTGTAGCATGAGTACATAAGAATATGTACCCAATAAGTATCTCGTCTAACCTTGAAGAAGTAGTGACGAGGGATCGACTCCGACACTTACTAGGACCAACAATATAATAATATGAAGTTTCAATTTTAAATCATAATATATGTAGATAACAACAAGCTCAAACAATAATAATAACTAGAAGATCCTTCCATCATATTTAAAGAGTAAAGGCACTTTCTTTATTTAAAACATGAGACCTTTCAAGCAACAATTCATACAAAGAGTTCCAGTTCTATTATCACACACAAATACCGCCGAGGATGTTCGGCCCGATCCAACATAAAAGTAAATTGTACGCTGCCGAGGGTCAAACGGTGCGAACCATAGATGATTCTATTCTCCCCACTCGCAAATCATACATGTGAAGCGGTCAAAGCATAACCCCGCTCGTGAATCATACGTGCGACACGGTCAAACATAAATTTATCATTTAAATCATAACCCTTTCTTGATTCTTTTTAAAAGTAAAGACAATTCAACTTGAAGCCTTTAAATCCTTATAAATCCTCAACTTAATTTATTTCGTTACAATTAGCACATATAATAAAATAATAGTGTCCACAAAGTATGGTGTATACCTAATGCTATCCGGACATAACAGAAATAATAGCTACGTACGGACTCTCGTCACTTTGTGCATACGTAGCCCCCACAAATAACCACATATTAATTAAGTTCACCTGTGGGAAAATTTCCCTCTTACAAGTTTATAAACGAGACTCACCTCGCTTCAAATCCTACTTCCACACTAAAGAAAGCGCTCAAACCCTCAAATACGAGCTGAACAATCAAAAACTATTCAAATAGTGTAAAAATCAATCATTATATGTTCAAAAGTTCATACTATTAAAGTGATTACCCAACCCCAAAGGCAAGATTCCTAAAATTCACCCTAGGGCCCACGTGCCGGGATTCTAGAAATTTTCAAAGGAAGTTGTTACCCATAACTTAAGGAACATAAATATATGATTATCATAAAGTTTTATGGTTAATTTCGTGGTAAAAATCTCATTCTTGTCAAACCCTAGGTTTTTCCTCTAAGCTCATGATTTCCACAATTTATACATGTTAATCTGCCCATAATCTAAGTACTTAACTCACATATGGTAAAAATTACTTACCTTCAAAAGCTAGATGAGAATCCCTCTCAAGAAGCTCCAAAAATAGCCCAATAATAGAGTGAAATGAGTCAAAAATGACTAAGTCCCATATTAAATGAAGTACACTGCCTCCAGCTTTTTCGCACATGTGGTCACTGGGCAGCATCTGCGTCCCCGCTTCTGTAGAAATAGGCTGGTTCGGCTAGCATCACACCTGCGGAGGGCTCCCGCTCATGCGGTCCCGCTTCTGCAGAAAGAGAGCTACTTCTGTGGCACCTGGGCTGCCCTTCCTTGGCCGCTTCTACGGTGCTTGGCCCGCAACTGCAGGTGACCAACCGCAAGTGCGGTTATGACACCAGTTGGAGCTTCAGCTCTTTCTCCAACTTTCAACTTAGTCTGGGCCTCATCCGATTGACGCTCGAGGCCCTTAGGGCCCCGCCCTAAGATACCAACACGTTTGGAATCATAAAACGGACCTGCTCAAACTCTCAAAATGCCCGAAATAACATTGAAACTAAGAATCACGCCCAAAAACCTATTGAATCAAAGTTATGAACTTTAAGTTCTACAATTTACTTCCAACGTGCCAAAACGTACTTATACTACTCGGAATGACACCAAATTGTGCGTGCAAGTCTTAAATGACATTACGGAACTATTCCTGGTCTCAGAATTCCATTTGGATCTCGATATAACCAAGACTCGATCCAAACCAAATATAAAGAACTTCTAAAAACCTTCAAGAACCAACTTTCACATTTAGGCACCAAAACGCTCCCAGGTCATCCAAAACCCAATCCGGACATACGCCCAAGTCCGAAATCATCATACAAACCTATTAGAACTGTCAAATTCTGTATCCGAGGTCGTTTACTTAAAATATTGATCGAAGTCAAACTTGGCCTTTCAGTCCAACCTTAAGGAACCAAATTTTTCGATTTCAACCCAAACTCTTCCAAATCCCGAACCAACCATCCCATAAGTCATAAATCAGTAAAAGCAAGTATGAGAAGTCTTATTCAGGGGAACAAGGTTCTAGAAAGCAAAATGACTGCCCGGGTTGTTACATTCTCTACCTTTTAAACTAACGTTTATCCTCGAACGGGTTTAGATTAAAATGTGAAGTGTTGAATAAGTGTAGATATCTGCTCCGCATGTCCTCCTCGGACACTCATCTTGCCTCCTCGACTGGTCGGCCCCTTCACTGAACCTTTACCGTGGAAATCCTCTTGGATCTCGACTGGCAATCATGTCTAGCATTAATAGCAAGTTGGTTCCTCCTCATAACCCAACCTTTCATCTAGCTGAATAGTGATAAAGTCTAGCACATGTGACAAGCCGGCGTGATACTTCCAAAGCATAGACACGAGAAAAACTTGATGAACCCGGAGAGGCTGGTAGGTAAATCAAGCTCATAAGCAACCTCCTCAACTCACCTCAACACCTCAAATGGACCTATAAACATGGGGCTCAATTTTCCATATTCTTCTTGAATATCATGATACCCTTCATCGGCGAGACTTTCAAGAGAACCTTCTCACCACCCATAAATGATACATCATGTGCCTTCTAATCTGAGTAACGCTTATGTCTAGACCGTGCTGTGCGAAGTCTCTCCTAGATCAAATTTACCTTTTCCAAGGCATCCTTTACCAAATCAGTAGCATATAACTTAGCCTCACCGGGCTCAAACCACCCGGTAGGAGAACAACATCGCCGACCATATAAAGCCTCAAATGGAGCCATTTCAATGCTAGACTGATAACTATTATCGTAAGAAAACTCGGCCAAAGGCAAGAACTGATCTATTTGTCCTCCAAAGTCAATCACACGTGCTCTTGCCATGTCCTTCGGTATCTGAACTATCCGCTCCGACTGCCCGTCGATCTGAGGAGTAAATACTGTGTTGATCTCTATACGGATCCCCAACTCACTTTGTACAACCATTCAGAAATGTGAAGTGAACTGAGGGCCTCTATCTGATATGATAGAAATAGGCACACCATGCAACTGAACTATCTCCTGAATATAAATCTGGGCCAACTTCTCTAAAGTATTCGTAGTCTCAATAGGAATGAAGTGTGCCGACTTGGTCAAACCTGTCGACAATGACCCGAACTGCATCAAACTTCCGCAAGGCTCGTGACAACCCAACTACGAAGTCCATAGTGATGCGCTCCCATTTGTACTCAGGTATAGTCATCTTCCAAAGTAAGCCACCTAGCCTCTGGTGCTCATACTTGACCTGTTGATAATTTAGGCACCTAGCTACATACTCCACTATATCTTTCTTCATCCGCCGCACCAATAATGTTTTCTCAGGTCATGATACATCTTTGTAGCACCTGGATGAATAGAATACCGTGAACTATGTGCCTCCTTTAGAATACTCTCCCTTAAGCCATCAACATTAGGAACACATAGGAAACCCTAGAGTCGTAGAACACCGTCATTGCCAATAGAAACCTCTTTCGCACCACCCTATAGTACCGTCTCTCTAGGATCTGCCAAATATGGAACATCAAATTAGCCACCCATGATCTGCCCCAATAATGAACATTGGACAACAACACATGCAAGAACTCGACTGGGTTCTGAAATATCCAACCTCATAAGTTTGTTAGCTTGGGCTGAATGTCCAAGGCTAGTGGCCTCTTCTCTGCTGAAATGAATGCCAAGCTGCCCATACTCTCTGCCTTCCTGCTTAAGGCATCCGTGACCACATTTGCCTTGCCCGTATGATAAAGAATGGTGATATCATAATTCTTCAGTAACTCAAGCCATCTACATTGCCTCAAATTGATAGCTCTTTTCTTGAACAAATGTTGTAAGTTGCGATGATCAGTGTAAACCTCATATGACACCTTATAAAGGTAATGCCTCCAGATCTTAAGAGCATAAATAATCGCAGCTAATTCTAGATTGTACATAGGGTAATTCTTCTCATGAATATTCATCTGACGTAAAACATATGCAATAACTTGCCCCTCTTGTATCAATACACAACCCAAGCCAGCACGTAAAGCATCGCAATACGCTGTATACATCCCCAAACAGGAAGGCAACACTAGAACTAGTGTTTTGTTCAAAGCTGTCTTGAGCTTCTGAAAGCTCGCCTCACAACTATTGGACAAATGGAATAGAGCACCCTTCTGGGTCAATCTTTCCAAAGGTGCTGCAATGGATGAAAAGCCCTACACAAACCGGCAATAATAACCTGCTAACCCTAGGAAACTTATGATCTCAGTCACTAAAGTGGGACGTGGACAACTCTGAACTGCCTCAATCTTCTTGGGATCCACCTTAATATCCTCTCCTAATACAACATGCCCCAAGAATGCAACAGAATCTATCCAAAACTCACACTTGGAGAACTTAGCATATAACTTTTATTGTCGCAACGTCTGAAGCACCACTCTCAAATGATGCTTGTGCTCCCCCAGGCTATATGAGTAAATCAAGATGTCGTCAATGAAGACGATAACAAAAAAATTAATATAAGGCCTGAACAACCGGTTCATCAAATCCATAAACACCTCTGGGGCATTAGTCAAGACAAAGGACATCACTAGAAACTCATAATGGCCATATCTGGTACGAAAAGCAATCTTCGGAACATTTGAGTCCCGGATCTTTAATGATGGTACCCCGATCTCAAGTCAATTTTAGAAAACACCCTAGCACCCTGCAACTGGTCAAACAAATCATCGATACACGACAATGGGTGCTTGTTCTGGATGGTAACTTTGTCCAACTGGCGGTAATAAATGCACATCCACATAGTCCCATATTTCTTCTTCACAAATAATATTGGTGCACCCTAAGGTGATACATTTGGTCTAACAGCCCCCTTTGCTAATAACTCCTCAAGTTGCTCCTTCAGCTCCTTCAACTCTTTCGGAGCCATACAGTATGGTGGTATAGATATAGGTTGGGTACCTGGAGCCAAATCAATATCACGATCTGGAGGCATGTCGGGAAGGTCAGAAGGAAACACATCGGCAAAATCCCAGACTACTAGCATTGAATAAATCATCGGAGACTCTGCGGTGGTGTCCCGAACATAAGCTAGATAAGCCAAACAACCCTTCTCGACAATATGTCGAGCCTTCAGAAAAGAGATAGCCCCACTAGGCATACTAATGGAGGAAACCTTCCACTCCAATCTCGGCAACTCTAGCATTGCTAAAGTAACAATCTTGGCATGACAATCAAGTATGGAGTGATATAGGGATAACCAATCCATGCCCAGGATAACCTCAAAGTCGATCATATCAAGTAACAAAAGGTTTGCTCTAGCCTGGCAACCACAAAATCGCCCACAAGAGTGGACACATAAACAGGAGTACCCAAGAGACTCACAAGGAATATCCAGTAAATGAGCAAATAGAGATGACACATAAATGAGCAAATAAAGATGACACATATGAATAGGTAGGCCCTAAATCAAATAATACTGAAGTATCCCTACCGCAAACAGAAATAATACCTGTGATCATGGCATCTGAGGCCACTGCATCTGGTCTAATCGAAAAAGCATAGAATCTAGCAGGAGCACCAGCTGGCTGGCCTCCGCCTGGCTAAAATATAGTTGGTTGAACTCCCCCTACCTGACCTCTACCTCTAGAACGGCCCCTACCAGCTTTTCCCCACCTCTAGGCGGTCGAGCGGCTAGTGTTGCAATCATAGGCTGATGACCCTACTGTATTGCCTTGCCCTGAAGTCTAGGGTAGGTCCTTTTTATATGACCCGGATCTCTACACTCGTAACAACCTCTCGGTACCATAAATTATTGTCCCAAAGCTTGACCCTGATGGCCTAAATACCCACCAGAAGAACCCTAAATAGCTAGTGGCCAGTATGGACACTCTGGCATGGCACTGAAATAGGCACTGGAAGAACCCTGGTGAACTAGTGGACGGTAAGAACTCTCTGGCATAGCGCTAAAATAGTGTCGCACTGGAGCACCTCGAGAAGGTGGTGGTGGTGCTGGATATGTGGGCTTGCTAGGCTGACCTCTGCCAAATTGACCTCTATCCCTAGCTGGGGCACCTTTAAACTCTACAGAGAATTGGGTCTTCTTGTCCTGTTGCATCTGCTCTTTACCCCTCTGGCGATATCCTCCGAGCAATCTCTACCACTAGCTGATAGTCAGTACCCATCTTAACCTCTCGGTCCATGCTAGCCTGAATACCGGGGTGCTGCCCTGCAACAAATCTCCGCACTCTCTCTACGTCCGTAGGAAGTATCATAAGTGCATGGTGAGACAACTTAGAAAATCTCGCCTCATAATTGGTCATAGAAATCTGACCCTACTCGAGCTGCTCAAACTGGCACCGTAACTCTTCCCTCTAAGAGGGTGGAATATACTTTTCCATTAGAAGCCATGTAAAATAATCCTAAGTCATGGAATGAGAACCCGTTGGTCTGCCAAGAAGGTACGACAGCCACCATCTACGGCCCTGCCCTCTAGTTGGAAAGCGGTGAAATCTACTCCATGGGACTCCAATATCCTCATGTTGTTCAGTCTGTCCCTACACCAATTAATAAAGTCCCGGTGGTCCTCATGCCGCTCACCCTCGAAGATAGGAGGGTGTAGCCTAGTCCATCTGTCTCGTAGCTTCTACGGATTGTCGTCCGCAGCTGGTCTAGGCTCAGGTGCTATTGTGGCAACTGGATGGGCAACGCCCACGGGTAGAGCACCCAGAGTCTGATATACGGCAGCTGTGTGCCCAGGAGCCTGAGCGGTAGGGGTCTGTCTGCCCCTCCTGCCAGAGATATGGTTGGGTTTGCTGGAAATAAACCAGCCTGAGTCATAATGTCCATGAATCGCAACATACGGCCCATGACTTCCTAAAAGTCCAGTCCCGTCATGAAATCCACCGGGGCTGGCTCTGGAACAGGCACCTCGGCCTTCTCCTCAATGACGGGGTCCTTAGCAATCCTCAACTTCATTCCTTTTGTTACAATTAGCACATATAATTAAATAATGGTGTCCACAAAGCATGGTGTAAACCTAAAGCTACCCGGACATAACAGAAATAGTAGCTACATGTAGACTCTCGTCACTTTGTGCATACGTATCCCACATAAATAATCACATATTACTTAAGTTCACATACGAGGAAATTTCTCTCTTACAAAGTTAGAAAAGACTTACTTTATTTAAGCCTACTTCCAATCTCAAGAATCGCACAAACCCTCAAATAGGAACCACACAATCCAAAACTATTCAAATAGTGTAAAAACCAATTATTATAGGTTCAAAAGTTAATATTCTAACTATTAAAGCGATTACCCAACCCCAAAGGCAAGATTCCTAAAATTCACTCCCGGGGCCACTTGGCTGTATTTCAGAATTTTTTGAAGGAAGTTGTTTCCCATAACCCAAGAAACATAAATATATGATTATCACTAAGTTTCATGGTCAATTTCATAGTAAAAGTCTCATTCTTGTTAAACCCAAGGTTTTTCCTCTAAACCCATGATTTTCACAATTTATACATGTTAATCTACCCATAATCTAAGTACATAACTCACATATGGTAGAAATTACTTACATCCAAAAGCTAGATGAAAATATCCCTCAAGAAGCTCCCAAAATAGCCTAACAATGGACTGAAAATGAGTCAAAAATGCCTACATCCCGTATTAAATAAAGTGCACTACCTCCACCTTTTCTACACCTGTGATCACTGGGCCGTATCCGTGCCTCCGCTTTTGCGGACAATGGTCCGCTTCTGCGGAAATGGGCTAGGACGGCTGGCATCGCACCTACGGACGGGCTCCTGCTCCTGCTTTTCTGCTTCTGCAAATAGAGAGCTGCTTCTGCAGCGCCTGGGCTGCCCTTCCTTATCCGCTTCTTCGGTGCTTGGCCCGTACCTGTGTTCTCTCACTTTCAGCTAACTAATCGCAGGTGCGGTTATGACAAAAGCTGGAGCTTCATCTTTTGCTCCAACTTTTAATTTGGTCCGGGCCTCATCTAAGTGACGCTCGGGGCCCCGCCCGAACGTACCAACATGTTTTGAATCATAAAATGGACTTGCTCGAACTCTCGGAATGCCCGAAACAACATTAAAACTAAGAATCACACCCTAAAACTAATTGAATCAAACTTATGAGCTTCAAGTTCTTCAATTTACTTCCAATGTGCCGAAACGTACTTATACTACTCGGAATGATACCAAATTTTGCATGCAAGTCTTAAATGACATTATGGAACTATTCTCAGTCTCGAAATTTCGTTTGGATCTCAATATCACCAAGACCCGCTCCAAACCAAATTTAAAGAACTTCCAAAAACCTTCAAGAACCAACTTTCACTATTATGCGCCAAAACGCTCCTGGGTCATCCAAAACCCAATCTGGACATACGCCCAATTCAAAATCATCATACAAACCTATTGGAACTGTCAAATTCCGATTCCGAGGTCATTTACTCAAATATTGACCGAAGTCAAACTTGGCCTTTCAGACCAACCTTAAGGAACCAAGTGTTCCGATTTCAACCCATACTCTTCCAAATCCCGAACCAACCATCCTCGCAAGTCATAAATTAGTAAAAGTAAGTACGAGAAGTCTTATTCAGGTGAACGGGGTTATAGAAAGTAAAACTACCGCTCGGGTCATTACATCCACTAACGAACAAATTTGGTTCTAATGGTGGATATAAAATTATCCGATACCTATACTGATCGGAAATAGTTGGTTTTCCATAAATTAGTTGAGGTACTCAATTTGAACCGGACACTACTGTTATAAAAATGGTTATTAGGCGATCTCGACAAATGACCGTTAAAGATAGGGGTGTTATCATTTTTAGCCCACGCTAGAAACTATTTATATCTGGTAGCCGAAAAAATATATAAAATTTGTATAATTTTGTTTATAACATACAGAGTGTATATATACACAAAAATTATATAAATTTTATATATTTTACGGCTATTATTTTACAGCGGCTATACAGTTTCATTTTTCCTTTAAAAAAGATATATGCATTGTAAATCGATATGAATTGTGGACTTGGGCTGGATTTTCGTAGAAATCAAAAAGGCCACCTACCTTTATCAATAAGCCCAACCATATGATTTAACGGTAAAAATAGCACGGGCTAGCCAGTTTTCGGATTGGCCATTCAAAAATAGCCAGCATTTGCAAAGTTATTGAAAAATAGTCAATATTTTGCTGCAACACGGAAAGTTCCAGCATAATATACTAGAGATCGGTGCACTTGTATATGAACTTCTAGCATATTATGTTGGACCGATATATTATACTGGAACGCCAGTATATATGCTGAAAGTCCAAAATACTTTGCTGGAGTTCAAGTATATTATACTGGAGTTTCAGTATATTATGCTGGAGTATTTTTCGAATTTTGAAAAGTGTTTTTCGTTCAGATTTATATTTACATGAAACGTGACTAACTTTCGATTAGTTTTGAAACTATGGCTATTTTTTGAATGATCACTTGTAAATCTGACTATTTTTGAATTTCTCCCGATTTAACGTAAAACAAGAGAAAGGTTTTAATTAAAATAAGAATTAACTCAAATAATAACAAAAAATTAACCGAAATAGCAGCCCACCCAATCGCTTAAACTAAAAATAGGCCACATATGCAATTTTTACTTACCAAGTTGAGCTGCCTCGCCATGTGATGTGCTTAGTCCAACCCACTTAACATGAATATAATCAATAATATGGAGTTTGAAAGGAAATGTATGAATCATATACTGAGTCCAAGACTACTCAAATTGGATACACTATCCACTTGTTGTGCCTGGGTGTGTGGTTCTACTAGTGGTGACAAAATGGTTAAAAGAAAATAGTTATTTAACCATATTATTTACTAAAAATGGGTTGGATAATGAACTTCTTAAAACGCTACAAAGATGGATAAGAACCATATTATCCATTTAGAAAATGGATAATCAATGTGTTTAACTTTTACATTTATAAAGCTTCAAATTGGGATTTATCAAATTTGAAAAACTAGGAATTCTGTCAAAAGTCATCAGATTCAAGAAGTCATCGATTATATGGATTATCCATATTATCCGTCGGTTAATCCGTTGTTTAGTCATATTAAATATGGATCGAATCGGAAAATCTATCAGTTTTTGCATTACTCATTTTCAACCCGGTCCATATTCGACCCGATCCGCCCAGTTGCCTCCCCTAGTCCTTACTATTGTACTATGCAACAATAACAATAACAACAACAACAATAATATATCTAGTATAATTTCACAAGTGGGGTTTGAGAAGAATAATATGTACGCATTCATTACTCATACCTTGTGCAGGTAGCTAGAGATGCTATTTCTGATAGTCTCCCAGCTCAATGAAAGCAAAATCACAATAATAATCTGGTTCATTTTTCGCACTACGCTCAAAACCTAAAAAAAATTAATTTCAATGACGAACAAATTTGGTTCCAATGGTGGATATAGAGTTATCCGATACCTATACTGATTGAAAATATTAGGTTTTCCATAAATTAGACCAGGTACTCAATCTGACCGGGACACTACTGTTATAAAAATGGTTATTAGGCGATCTCGTCAAACGGTCGTTGAAGATAGATATATTATCACTTTTTGTCCGCGCCAGAAACTATTTATATCTGGTAGCCGAAAAAGTATATTGTTTTGTATATAATATACAGAATGTGTGTGTGTGTGTGTGTATAAATTTTATATTTTTTTGCTATTATTTTACAGTGACTATACAGTGTCATTTTTCCTTTAAAGAACATATATGCATTGTAAATCGATATGAATTGTGAATTTGGGCTGGATTTTTGTAGAAATCAAAAAGGCCACCTACCTGTGTCGATGAGCCCAACCATAAGATTTAATGTACAACAGGAGAAAGCTTTTTAAAAGAACTACTAACCCAAATAATAGCAAAGAATTAACCCAAACGGTCCACCCAATCGCTTAAATTAAAAATAACCCATGAATATATAATGTATGCATAATTTATGTATTATATGTGTATAATTCTATATAAATAATATATAATTTATGTATATAGAAAAAAATATAAGTAATTAATATGGCAGGCTATTTATGCAAAGATCCCCTTATAAAATGCATACACAGTAGTGTAACTTTACAAATGATGACGAATATTGTGTACATATTAATTTGTATGATTAACATTTTAATTTGTTTAAGTTTTAATGCATTGGTTACCTATTGTAAGAAATGTGAACGATATTTACATTCTGTGATAAGTCAATTTCTTTGTACTGTGTTTCATACAATATTTTCAGTTATACATAGATGAAATTAAAAAAACACTACGTTAACTATATAATTTAACAAGCTATAGCGCACAAAAAATTTGGAAAAATGACACTGAATAACGCTGTAAAAATAAAAGTCTAATAAATATATAAAATTTATATATTTTTTGTGTGTATATATACATTGTATATGTATATGCAAAAATTATACAAATTTTATACACTTTTTCGACTACCAAATATAAATAGTTTCTGACGCGGGTTAAAACTAATAATACCCAAAAAAAGTTTAACTTAGATTCAAAGCCTTTCTCGCATTATAGACAACTCGTATTACCTGATACACTTCCACGACACATACTGATGTAGAATTTTGTTACAAAAGGTAGATCATATTATCATGAGAGAAAAGAACACTACTAAAAAATAAAATAGAAATTAGCGACGGACAAATTCTAGCGCTAAAGTGCAATATTTATTGCTACTTTTACTTAGCGACGGATTAGTGATATGTTATTGAAAAGTATTGTTATCTACGAGCTATTTAGCGATAAATTAGCGATGAAGTTCGTAGAAAGAGGATATTTGTGAAAAAGAAGACATAAAAAGTTATATCTACCAAACTATAGAAAATAAAAGAGATTGTAACATTATGATGTATATTTTCTATCATATTTTGATATAGGTCATTAAATAGTGTAGCACGTGATATTGCTTAAAAATAAAGTAAGGTTCTCTAGTGATAGCAAATCTTTAAATTTTTTTAGCAGTGCATGTGTTTGACGGAAATGTTTTCTTCCTAATGACCAGGGGAGAACCTAACTGTTCCGCTATGAGTTTTTCTAAACCCATAATTTTCAATGTTAAATATAGATATATAGGTAAAAATCTACTAAAATTTCATCAAATATTAGATTTGAATCTATTGTATACGAGTAAAATCGGAGATAACGCATATCCCGATTCCCCGATGAAGAAAACAGAGTGATCAGGGGATGAACACACGAGATTGAAATCGAGGTTGGGAGCCCTTTGTATCGAGATCCGTGAAAAGTGAACGATGCGCTCATCATCAAGCCTGATAAAGCAACGCACGAGTTCTAAGACCTCGGAAAATACGATAAATGGTTACACACGATGAATAGAGGACCGTGATATTCGCACCCAACCGGATTTCACACGCGGATCTCGTTCGATGTCGGTTACGGATCAGTAATTAACGAGAAAGGAAGATTTTTACCTTTTAGACTTGTACTATGGATGAAACTCTTCTACTATATAAAGAGAAGTTTTTCTTTTATAAGGGACATTGTAACACACAAATCAAAGCGATAAAAATTCATTATCTGCCTTTAATTTAGCTGCTGCAGAAGTTCTTATTTAATTGTTCTGTCCTCTATTCATAATTGGGCTCGAACCAAAGGTCCAATCGAAGGCAAAATCACTATTCAATCTGAGTTCGGACTAGGCCATAATATTACAACTGGTTTGGTCGTTTATTTGTTTTTAACTCGATTATCTAATATTCTTGATTTTTTGTATTAAATCAATCTACATATCTTTAGAATCGCGTACAAATTTAATTGTTATTTAATTTCATGGTAAATACTTATAATTTTAACGGTATAATTAATTCAATATACATTTAAACTCATTTTAATCATGCACCCGTCTCTGTTCACGACGAACACGAGAAAAATGAATTAATATCGTCCACTCCAGGATCAAAGTTCGGTATTAATATCTATCAAGGCGAATGGTTGGTCAACCTTTCTCCAAATAAAATTAATTAATTAATTAATTAATTTCTGCTTTTTTGTGGTCCATTTTTTTTCTTTTGCAAGTATCTAATTTTCTACTCCTTGATTTACTTAGCATGAAATTCAGAACACTAGAGCAAACCACCTAAATTTTAATATGAGGTCGTACATATGATTTTTAAGCCTTTTGAAATAAAAATTGTTTCATATTTAAAAATTATATAAAAAGCACTATAAATTGTAATTTATTAATAATTAAAAAAATTAAAAAGTATTTTAAACAACATCTTTTTGATTTTTCTTTGACTCACTAGTGAATCTTAAACATATTTAACTTACTGACTTTCCTAAAGAATTATTAGACTATTGATATAATTTTAAAAGAGATGGTGTATTTTATTTTTAAATAATTAATTTTACTTGTACAGATTAAGGGCAGTTCGGTGCACAAAGCATCATATGTTCAAGTAAGCTCCGAAAAGTGTCGCACCTCAAAGGGTGTAATGTAAACAGTCAATTCTAATGCAAATAGAAATAGTAATGGCTACTTTCACGGCTTCAACTTGTTACCTTAGATCACGCAGAAATAACTTAACCGTTGCTTCAACTTTATCACGTGAGAAAGTAATGGATACGGTGTATAGAAGTTAAGTATTATCTTTTGCTTGAATATCCACTATTTTGACTTTTGAGGGATCTGTTGGTCCTTCACATGGCAATCGGTCCAATATTATTGGACCTATAAATGACACGGTATAGCCATTCTTAAAATAATAATCAATAAATAAATAAATATATATATATATATATATTAATTATGTAAAAGAAATTATGGAGATTTTATATATTTTTCCGACTGTCGATTGTAAATAGTTTCGGGTGCGAATTAAAAGCGATGATATACCATCTAAAAACTTGCATTTAGGGATTACATGATATTCATAATAACAAGTGGGGTTTCTACATAGACTAATTGTGGATAATGAAAAGGCCATTTGAAACCCGATTCTCATGGTTTTTTCACGACTAAATTAAATATGTTTGGCATGTTGTATTGTTTGGTACGAGAGATAAAAGGATAATTAAGTTCATTATTAAATTTGATATGAGTTTATTTTACGTTTGGTCAGGATAAAATCACAGTATAACTAATCCCGGAAGTAATTACTCAAAAGATTATACACAGTATAACTAATCCCGGAAGTAATTACTCAAAAGATTATAGTATTATTTTCACCCCAATATAAAGAACATAATAATAATCTCGGAATAATTAATTCTAAAAAAATTAATTTTTTTTTTCCAACCAAACGACGAGCCCGTTAAAGAACATAAAGCGACCACGTCACGTAAAAATTGTTGAGTTCGTTCGAACTAGTATCTGATATAATACTTCGCCCCTAAAGTAGAAAGTAATGAGCAAAATATAATATTTTATGCATGTGAAAAACGAACATTGACAGTCAACAGTTCTCGAAATGGAAAAAAATAAATCATTGCTGGGGTAATAATTAATTGAAAACAATTCATAGAAAAATTTATGAAGTCAGAGCAATGATTAAATCCCATCCCCTGTCAATATATATTCAATATGCTAGCTATAACTACTTGGCCTGCACCATTTAATATTCATGTTGTCAACTTTTCATATCCCACAGCCATTTATGACTACCATGTTAAAATTAATATCTTATTCATGATACTCTGACTACTGCTATATATTAAATAATATATGTTGAATATTATGTTTCACTTACTAAGGCTTTATACTATTTGTTGTTTCAAATTTTTTTGTAATTATTCTTGGTTTGAAAGATTGGGTTTTACTGTACTCATCCTTAGTTGTTTTGTGTAATTTAAAGATTAAAAACTCCAAAAACTTCCCTCTGATGTTTGCCTTTGCAATACCGTTGAATTTGTTGAGATTTGAGATATTTCATTTAATTCCATTGTTTTTAATTTGTATAAAAATTTGTATAACCTTTTCATATTAATAAATTATTTAATCTTTTAGATATAGTTATTTTTAGGACGACTTAGATATCTAAAAGTATTAATTTTTTGCATATAGTTATCTTTAGGACAGCTTCAAAGGGTTATAGACATTTATTTCAGGCAAAAATATGAAGCGTTTGGCTGAATAAGAACAGTTCTAAGCACTTGAGAGCTAGGTTTATAATGGGCTCTTTATAAATAAATAGTTATGCATTTGCATAAAAGTGATAGAGCATAAAATAAGCACGTGATGTGTTATTGTGTTTAGTAAAAAATTGTTTAAAATACTTTTTCTGTTAAAATAGTTGAAATACCCTTAAAGCTGTTAAAACAGAACATAGCTTGTTGGTGCAATATTTAAATTTTAAAATTAACTCAAACATAACTTCATTTATGTCTCAATTCAAATTAATTATGCAAGATTATTTTTATTAAACATAATTATTTATTAACATAAAATTTACAAAAGTAACTAATAATTTGATTGAAGTTTATTACTAATTAAAAAAACAGCAGAAACCTTAAATAATTCCTATATATATATATATATATATATATATATTAACACCTGCAGCAGCAAATCAAGAATAAATATTTGTTTTGGAAAATCGACATACATTAATACAAGAGTCTAAGCATCTTGGCATTATATACTATTATTCTATAAAATGTATTGTGATGACCCAAAAGGTCACCACTTGTTTTAAATTAAATTCTATGACTTCGAGACCTTGAAAACCTCATTTAGA
Source organism: Nicotiana glauca (assembly GCA_026770625.1). Lineage (NCBI taxonomy): Eukaryota > Viridiplantae > Streptophyta > Magnoliopsida > Solanales > Solanaceae > Nicotiana > Nicotiana glauca. The sequence goes on from MU677435.1 coordinate 139,363, forward strand.
GCCACCTCAATTTGCGTGTGCAGTCGGGGCGCTTAGTCGGAAAGCTTAAATGAGAAACTGTGTGAAAATGATAAGTTTTGACTATAAAATAAATTAATTTGACTTTTGTCAACGTTTTGGGTAAACGGACCCGGACTCGTGATTTGACGGTCCCGGAGGGTCCGTAAGAAAATATGGAACTTGGGCGTATGCCAGGAATCGAATTTCGAGGTCCCAAGCCCGAGAAATGAATTTTTGAAAGAAATTATTTTCTGAAATTGTTTAAGGAAATTTGAAATGAAATTTGATTAGAACATGTTAGTATCGAGCCCGTATTATGGTTCCGGCACCCGGTACAGGCCTTATATATGATTTAAGATGTTTCTGTGAAATTTGGTGAAAAACGGACGCTGTTTGACACGATTCGGACCTAAATTGGAAAATTTGATGTTTTGGAAAGTTCGAAAGAATTTATGGATTTTGAGGTTTAATTTGATGTTTATGATGTTATTTTGGCGATTTGATCGCGCGAATAAGTCTGTAGGATATTTTTGAGGTTGTGTGTATATCTGGTTTGGAGCCCCGAGGGCTCGGGTGAGTTCTGGATAGGCCATGGTTGCATTTTTAACTTTGAAAAATTTGCTGGTGTTTCAGACCTGCAGGTTTCGCAATTGCGAGCAAATGCGAGATCGCAATTGCAAGCCTGCTATCGCAAAAGCGAGAGGTGACCTGGGCAACTTCCTTCACAAATGCGAAGTCTATGTCGCAAATGCGACACCCGCTGAAATTCTCTATGATCGCAAACACGAGGATGCCCTTCGCAAATGCGATGTACGATGGGATGGCTTGAAGTCGCAAATGCGACTATTTGTTCACAAATGCGAATAAGCCCAGACTTCCTAAGATTTCGCAAATGCGAACATGGTTTCTCAATTCCCATATTTGCAGAGGTCGGGGTTCGCAATTGCGAAACCCTGTTCGCATTTCCCATAACTGAGATCTGCATTTTTCTATACTTAGCCGATTTTAAGTCATTTTTCACATCTTTTTCAAACACAAACTCCTTTGGGCGATTTTCCAAGAACAAGGCTTCTTCCAAATCGATTGTAAGTTAGTCTTTACTCATTTTTTTCAATTATTAACATCTTTTAACATGATTTCAACCTAAAATCAAAGATTTTCATGGGGAAAATTCGTTGTTTTGGGTAGAACCTAGGTTTTTTAAAAATTGGGAATTTGGACCTCAATTTGAGGTCCGATTTAAAAAAAATTATAAATTTGGGTTCGTGGGGGAATGGAAAATCGGGTTTGGGTTCAAACCTCGGGTTTTGACCATGTGGGCCCGGGGGCGATGTTTGACTTTTTAGGCAAAACTTTGGAAAACTCATTTTCGTGCATTGGGGTTGATTCATTTAGCGTTTATTGATGTAATTAAGTAATTTGTGATTAGATACAAGCAAATTGGCAGTGGAACCAAAGGTAAAGCTATAATAAGACTTGAGTTGTGTTCAAGGCATCGAGGTAAGTGTTTGGTCTAACCTTAGCTTGAGGGATTAGGAGTCGAGTCCTATTTGCTATGTGATTATTGTTGAGTACGACGTATAGGCATGGTGACGAGTACCTATACGTTAGGGTCTAGCATGACTGTGGGTCTTATAATGTGATTTTCATGATTTCGTTGAACAATCTATGCTTTAGAAGTGATTTCTATTTGTTGTGAGAAGTTAAAAAAGTAATTGTGACTTTTGTACATCGTGGAGCAATGGCTCAAGTTATATTACAAATTTGTGAAAGTAAGTGAGTTGATTGAACCCTTTGGAGCATTGGCTCAAGTGGTAAAGCGAGTTGTGAGGTAAAAGTGAAAAGAGAAAGAGTTATTAAATTGTTCCCTTGCCAGGATATTATTGTTTATTTGGTTATCTCCCTTGCCGGGATATTGATATTGTTGATGTTGTTCCCTTGCCGAGATTCCTATTATAATCTTGTTTATTTCCTCGCCCCATTGTTGTGATTTTGTTTAGGTAAGGAAGAGTGATAAAGCATGAAGGGTGATGTCGTGCATTGTTTGTTTCTTGAGGAAAGAGTGTAAAGCACAAAGGGTGATGACGTGCCGTACGATGTACCATTCCGTGCCTATTATAATGATTTCTTGGTGAGGAAAGAGTGTAAAGAACGAAGGGTGATGCCGTGCCGTACGATGTACCATTCCATGCCTATTATATTGATTCTTATGGTGAGGACGAGAGTAAAAGCACGAAGGGTGATGCCGTGCACTTGTCCTTGATTTCCCTTATTCTTGCTTATAATTGATTTATGTTGTTCTTTACTTTTATTTTACGGATTTTCTGTTGTTACTTGACTTTATAGTGATGTCATTGATTCCCTTGCCCAAACTGATTTGTAATTATTGCTTGGGTGAGGAAGAGTGTAAAGCACGAAGGGTGATGCCGTGTATTTTTTTGGAGAGAGAGTGTTAAAGCACGATGGGTGATATCATGCACTTATTGCCGTTTGTTATGATTCTTGTTGTTATCAGTTCAAGTGCATTAATTGTCTTATTCCACTATTACTGTGATTCTTATATTGACATTTCTTTTATTGTGTTGCTTGTTATTATTAGATCAAGGTATCCTTGCGCAATATTACGCCTTGAATTTATGCTATAATTGCTACATGTTTATGTGACTTAATTGCTACTTGACATTTAGTATACTAAATATTAAATTGCCTAATTTCTCCTTAAAGTCCATAATTCATTGCTACTTGTCATTATTTATTTTTCTCAGTGAATCATAATTATTATGTACTTGTTGTCTTTTGAATTCATATTAATTGTTGTGTTTGTTGGAGTAAATTTTATTTGAAAGAACTGTTGATATAATGAAATGGGAGCGGGTGGTACGCCTACCACGAGATTTAATAAAATGGGAGCGGGTGGTACGCCTACCATAAAATTTAATAAAATGGAAGCGGGTGGTACGCCTACCACAAGATATGAGAAATGGGATCGGGTTGCACGCCCGCAACGAGTTGTGAACCGAGAGTGAAATTTGTCTTTGTTTTCCTTATCCTTGTTAGAAGTTGAATTTTGGTTTCTTGAAAATTCTCTTGAGATTCTGCTTTATATGTTATTTCCCACAGCATGTTCCCCCCCACATTGACTGGTTATTTCCTGTATTTCTTTTCCGTTGTATATATATATTTGGACTACACAGGTTTATTTGGTAGTCTCGTCCTAGCCTCGTCACTACTTCGCCGAGGTTAGGCTAGTCACTTACCAGTACATGGGGTCGGTTATGCTGATACTACACTCTACACTCTTTTGTATAGAACCTAGTGGAGTAGAATTCAGACCGCAGTGGGATTGCTGATTCTAGCTCATCAGGCGACCCGAGGTAGTCCTGCAGGCATCCGCAGGCCTTCGCGTCTTCTTCTATCTACTATTCATGTTTCTTTCATGCATTTTCAGAGACAGTGTTGTATTTATTTCTTTCAGACCTTTATTTGTAGTATTCTTAGACAGTTTGTGAAACTGTGACACCAGTTCTGGGTAGTCGAGACTCAAACAGTTGTATTAGATATTCATGTTCAGATAGCTTATTGTTTTCTTCCGCTTATGTTAAATTCCGTTGTTAAAATGTTATATCTTCATAATTGTTAAAGAATATAAAATGGTTAAAAAGTTAAATTGTTCAAATGATAGGCTTGCCTAGCTCACATTAGTAGGCGCCACCACGATTCCCGAGGGTGGGAAATCCGGGTCGTGACAAGTTGGTATCAGAGCTCTAGGTTACATAGGTCTCACAGTTCACAGACAAGCTTAGTAGAGTCTGAGGAATCGGTACGGAGATGTCTGTATTTATCCCCCAGAGGCTACAGAGTTAGAAAAAGTTTCACTTTTATTCTTCCCTGTCGTGCGATTTTGTTCTCTCAATGCTAAATTGAAACCTCTACTCTTATCCTTTCACGAATGGCGAGGTCATGTACCATTTCTTCAGCTGAGCAGCAGCACAGACCAGTGATATATTAGTTACGTCTTCGGAGGCTTTGTGGAGGTAAACGTATTAGAGGTGGAGGTAAAGGTATTAGAGGTGGAGGTGCAGGTACTATTTTGGTTTGTGGTAGAGAAGCTTTGGTTTTATTTTGCGCCGTATCTAGTCATGCCTAGTGATTCATTGAGTGTTTCTGTTTATGTGTCGACACCGGTGGGTGATTCTATGGTGGTCGATCGAGTCCATCGTTCTTTTATTGTGGTGATTGGAGGTCTTGAGACTCATGTAGATTTGTTGCTTTTAGACATGGTTGACTTTGATATTATATTGGGGATGGACTGGTTATCACCTTACCACGCTATCTTGGACTGTAATGCCAAGACTGTGACCTTAGCTTTACCGGGTTTGCCTCGTTTAGAGTGGTGAGGGACTCCTGGTCATTCTACCCGCAGTGTTATATCGCATGTGAAGGCTCGGTGTATGGTCGAGAAGGGGTGTTTGGCCTATTTGCCATATGTTCGTGATTCTAGTGTTGAGGTTCCTTCCATTGATTCTGTGCCCGTTGCTCGTGAGCTTCGTGAGGTTTTTCCCTTCAGACCTGCCAAGTATGCCACCCAATAGGGATATTAACTTTTGCATTGATTTGGCTCCGGGCACTCGGCCCATTTCTATCCTGTCGTATCGTATGACCCCGCCTGAGTTGAAAGAGTTGAAGGAGCATTTGCAAGACTTGCTTGAGTGGGGTTTCCTTAGATCCAGTGCTTCGCATTGGGGTGCGCCAGTGTTGTTTGTCAAGAAGAAGAACGAATCGATGAGAATGCGTATTGATTACCGGCGGTTGAACAAGGTTGCAATCAAGAAAAAGTATCCCTTTTCTAGGATTGATGATTTGTTTGATCAGCTTCAGGGTGATAAGGTATTTTTGGAGGTTGACTTGAGATTTGGCTACCATCAGTTGAGGATTAAGGCACCCGGTGTCCCTAGGACAACTTTCCGCACTCGGTATGGGCATTATAAGTTTTTGCTTATGTCATTCAAGTGACAAATACCCCAACAGCGTTTATGGATTTAATGAACCGAGTGTTCAAGCCTCATTTGGATTCGTTCGTGATAGTCTTCAATGATGATATTTTGATCTATTCCCGCAGCTGAGAGGAGCACAAGCAGCATCTTAGGGTGGTTCTTCAGACTTTGAGGGATAGTCAGTTATATGCAAAGTTCTCCAAGTGTGAGTTCTAGTTGAGTTCCGTTGCATTTTTGGGTCATGTGGTGTCAGTAGAGGGTATTCAGGTTGATCCGAAGAAGATTGAGGCAGTCAGGAACTAGCCTAGACCAGCATCAGCTACAGAGATTCGGAGTTGCTTGGGATTGGCAGGCTACTATCGTCGGTTCGTGGAGGGGTTTTCATCTATTGCAGCTATGATGACCAGGTTGACCCAGAAGGGTGCCTAGTTCAAATGGTCGGATGAGTGTGAGGCGAGCTTTCAGAAGCTCAAGACAGTTCTGACTATGGCACCAGTGTTAGTTTTGCCCACAGTTTCAAGGCCTTATACAGTTTGTTATGATGCTTCTCGTATTGAGCTTGGTGTATTGTTGATGCTGGATGGCAAGGTCATTGCCTATGCTTCACGGCAGTTGAAGATTCACGAGAAGAACTATCCAGTTCATGATTTGGAAATGGCCACCATAGTTCACACATTGATGATTTGGAGGCATTATCTGTATGGTGTGGCATGTGAGGTGTTCACGGATCACAAGAGTCTTCAGTCTTTGTTCAAGCAAAAGGAGTTGAATTTGAGGCAGAGGAGGTGGTCGAAGTTGTCGAAGGATTTTGATATCACCATTTTGTATCATCCGGGAAAGGCCAATGTGGTGGCCGATACTTTGAGTTGGAAGTCAGCGCATTTTATTCCTGTGGCAGTCTCCTATTCATCCGAGAGGTTAGCTGAGATCTACATTCGGGAGATTGTTCGCCTTCATGGTGTGTCCGTATCTATCATTTCGGACTGGGGTACACAATTTACCGTGCGCTTCTGGAGAGCAGTTCGGCGAGTGTTGGGCATGCGAGTTGAGTTGAGCATAACATTTCATCCCTAGATGGACGGTCAGTCCGAGAGGACTATTCAGATTTTGGAGGATATGCTCCGAGCTTGTGTTATTGACTTTGGAGGTTTGTGGGATCAGTTTTTGCCCTTAGCAGAGTTTGCCTACAACAACAGCTACCAATCGAGTATTCAGATGGATCCTTATGAGGCTTTATATGGTAGGCGGTGTCAATCTCCGGTTGGATGGTTTGAACCGGGAGAGGCTCGGTTGTTGGGTACAGATCTGGTTTAGGAGGCGTTGGACAAGGTCAGGATCATTCAGGATAGGCTTCGTTCAGCTCAGTCCAGGTAAAAGAGTTATGCAGACCGCAAGGTTCGAGATGTGGCTTTTATGGTTGGTGAGCGGGTATTGCTTCGAGTGTCACCTATGAATGGCGTGATGAGATTTGGGAAGAAGGGAAAGCTTAGCCCTAGGTTCATTGGCCCATTTGAGATTCTTGATAGAGTGGGTGAGGTGGCTTATAGACTTGCATTGCCGCCGAGCATATCAACCGTGCATCCAGTGTTTCATGTGTCCATGCTTCGGAGGTATCACGGCAATCCAAGCCCACGTGTTAGATTTCAACATTGTCTAGTTGGAAAAGGACTTCTCATATGAGGAGAAGCCGGTGGCTATTCTAGACCGGCAGTTCGTAAATTGAGGGCGAAGAGTTTTCTTTCTGTTCGTGTTCAGTGGAGAGGTCAGCCTCCTGAGGCACCGACCTGGGAGTCCGAGTCTGATATGTGGAGTTGTTATCCCCATCTTTTTTCCTGACTCAGCTACTTCCTTCTTATGTCCGTTCGAGGACGAACGGTCGTTTTAAAGGTGAAAAATATGATGACCCAAAAGGTCACCACTTATTTTAAATTAAATTCTATGACTCCGAGGCCTTGAAAACCTCATTTAGAGCCACCTCGATTTGTGTGCCCAGTTCGGGCGGCTAGCCAGAAAGCTTAAATGAGAAACTATGTAAAAAATGATAAGTTTTTACTATAAAATGTATTAATTCGACTTTGGTCAATATTTTGGGTAAACGGACCCAGACCCGTTATTTGACGGTCTCGGAGGGTCCTTAGGAAAATATGGGATTTGGGCGTATACCCAGAATCAAATTCCGAGGTCCCACGCCCGAGAAATGAATTTTTAAAAGAAAATAGTTTCTGAAATTGTTTAAGAAAATTTGAAATGAAATTTGATTAGAACATGTTAGTATCGGGCCCGTATTATGGTTCTGGCACCCGGTACAGGTCTTAAATATGATTTAAGATGTTTCTGTGAAATTTGATGAAAAACGGACGCCGTTTGACGTGATTCAGACCTAAATTGGAAAATTTGATGTTTTGGAAAGTTTGAAAGAATTTATGGATTTTGAGGTTTAATTCGATGTTTATGATGTTGTTTTGGCGATTTGATCGCGCGAATAAGTCCGTTAGATATTTTTTAGGCTGTGTGTATATTTGGTTTGGAGCCCCGAGGGCTCGGGTGAGTTCTGGATAGGCTACGGGTGCATTTTTAACTTTGAAAAATTTGCTGGTGTTTCAAATCTGCAGGCTTCGCAGTTGCGAGCCTGCTATCACAAAAGCGAGAGGTGACCTGGGAAACTTCCTTCGCAAATGCGAAGTCTATGTCGCAAATGTGAGGCCCGGTGAAATCCTCTATGATCGCAAATGCGAGGACGCCCTTCGCAAATGCGATGTACGGATGGCTTGAAGTCGCAAATGGGACTGTTTGTTCACAAATGCGAATAAGCCCAGACTTCCTAAGATTTCGCAAATGCGAACATGGTTTCGCAATTCCCATATCTGCAGAGGTCGGGGTTCGCAATTGCGAACCCCTGTTCGCATTTCCCATAATTGAGACCTGCATTTTTCTATACTTAGCCGATTTTAAGTCATTTTTCACATCTTTCTCAAACACAAACTCCTTTGGGCGATTTTCCAAGAACAAGACTTCTTCCAAATCGATTGTAAGATAGTTTTAACTCATTTCTTTCAATCATTAACATCTTTTAACATGATTTCAACCTAAAATCAAAGATTTTCATGGGGGAAATTGGGTGTTTTTGGTAGAACCTAGGTTTTTCAAAAATTAAAGATTTGGACCTCAATTTGAGGTCCGATTTTAAAAAAAATTTATATATTTGGGTTGTGGGGGAATGGGTAATCAGGTTTTGGTTCGAACCTCGGGTTTTGACCATGTGTGCCCGGGGCGATATTTGACTTTTTGGGCAAAACTTTGGAAAACTCATTTTCATGCATTGGGGTTGATTCATTTAGCGTTTATTGATGTAATTAAGTAATTTGTGATTAGATACGAGCAAATTGGCGGTGGAACCAAGTGGTAAAGCTATAATTGAGACTTGAGTTGTGTTCAAGGCATCGAGGTAAGTGTTTGGTCTAAACTTAGCTTGAGGGATTAGGAGTCGAGTCTTATTTGGTACGTGATTATTGTTGAGTACGACGTATAGGCATGGTGACGAGTATCTATACGTTGGTGTGTAGCATGACCGTGGGTCTTATAATGTGATTTTCATGATTTCATTGAACAATCTATGTTTTAGAAGTTATTTATATTTATTGTGAGAAGTTAAAGAAGTAATTGTGACTTTTGTACATCGTGGAGCAATGGCTCAAGTTATATTACAAATTTGTGAAAGTAAGTGAGTTGATTGAACCCTTTGGAGCATTGGCTCAAGTGGTAAAGCGAGTTGTGAAGTAAAAGTGAAAAGAGAAAGAGTTATTAAATTGTTCCCTTGCCAAGATATTATTGTTTATTTGGTTATCTCCCTTGCCGGAATGTTGATATTGTTGATGTTGTTCCCTTGTCGAGATTCCTATTATAATCTTGTTTATTCCCTCGCCCCATTGTTGTGATTTTGTTTAGGTAAGGAAGAGTGATAAAGCATGAAGGGTGATGCCGTGCCGCACGATGTACCATTCCGTGCCTATTTTATTAATTTCATGGTGAGGAAAGAGTGTAAAGCACGAAGGGTGATGCCGTGCCGCACGATGTACCATTCCGTGCCTATTATATTGATTTTTATGGTGAGGACGAGAGTAAAAGCACGAAGGGTGATGCCGTGCACTTGTCCTTGATTTCCCTGATTCTTGCTTATAATTGAGTTATGTTGTTCTTTACGTTTATTTTACTGATTTTCTGTTGTTACTTGACTTTATGGTGATGTCATTGATTCCCTTGCCCTAAGTGATTTGTAATTATTGCTTGGTTGAGGAAGAGTGTAAAGCACGAAGGATGATGCCGTGTATTTTTTTGGCGAGAGAGTGTTAAAGCACGATGAGTGATGCCATGCACTTATTGCCGTTTGTTATGATTCTTGTTGTTATCAGTTCAAGTGCATTAATTGTCTTATTCCACTATTACTGTGATTCTTATGTTGACATTTCTCTTATTGTGTTACTTTTTATTGTTAGATCAAGGTATCCTTGCGCAACATTACGCCTTGAATTTATGCTATAATTGCTACATGTTTATGTGACTTAATTGCTACTTGATATTTAGTATACTAAATATTAAATTGCCTAATTTCTCCTTAAAGTCCATAATTAATTGCTACTTGTTATTATTTATTTTTCTCAGTGAATCATAATTATTATGTACTTTTTGTCTTATGAATTCATATTAATTGTTGCGTTCGTTGGAGTAAATTTTATTTGGAAGAACTGTTGATATAATAAAATGGGAGCGGGTGGTACGCCTACCACGAGATTTAATAAAATGGGAGCGGGTGGTACACCTACCATGAGATTTAATGAAATGGGAGCGGGTGGTACGCCTACAAGATATGAGAAATGGGATCGGGTTGCACACCCACAACGAGTTGTGAACCGAGAGTGAAATCTGTCTTTGTTTTCCTTATCCTTGTTAGAAGTTGAATTTTGGTTTCCTGAAAATTCTCTTGAGATTCTGCTTTATATGTTATTTCCCACAGCATGTTCCCCTCCCCCACATTGTCTGGTTATTTCCTGTATTTCTTTTCCGCTGTATATATATATTTGGATTACACAGGTTTATTTGGTATTCTCATCCTAGCCTCGTCACTACTTCGCTGAGGTTAGGCTAGTCACTTACTAGCACATGGGGTCGGTTGTGCTGATACTACACTCTACACTCTTTTGCATAGACCCCAGTGGAGTAGACTTCAGACCGCAGTGGGATTGTTGATTCTAGCTCATCAGGCGACCCGAGGTAGTCCTGCAGGCATCCGCAGGCCTTCGCATCTTCTTCTATCTACTATTCATGTTTCTTTCATGCATTTTCAGAGAAAGTGTTGTATTTATTTCTTTCAGACCTTTATTTGTAGTATTGACAGTTTGTGAAACTATGACACCAGTTCTGGGTAGTCCAGACTCAAACAGTTGTATTAGATATTCATGTTCATATAGCTTATTGTTTTCTTCCGCTTATGTTAAATTCCGCTGTTAAAATGTTATATCTTCATAATTGTTAAAGAATATAAAATGGGTTAAAAGTTAAATTGTTCAAATGATAGGCTTGCCTAGCTCACATTAGTAGGCGCCACCACGATTCTCGAGGGTGGGAAATTCGGGTCGTGACAAGTTGGTATCAGAGCTCTAGGTTACATAGGTCTCACAGTTCATAGACAAGCTTAGTAGAGTCTGAGGAATCGGTACGGAGATGTCTATATTTACCCCTCAGAGGCTACAGAGTTAGAAAAAGTTTCACTCTTATTCTTCCCTGTCGTGCGATTTTGTTCTCTCAATGCTAAATTGAAACCTCTACTCTTATCATTTCGCGAATGGCGAGGTCATGTACCGTTTCTTCAGCTGAGCAGCAGCACAGACAATGATATATTAGTTACGTCTTCGGAGGCTTTGTGGAGGTAAACGTATTAGAGGTGGAGGTAAAGGTATTAGAGGTGGAGGTGCAGGTACTATTTTGGTTTGTGGTAGAGAAGCTTTGGTTTTATTTTGTGCCGTATCTGGTCATGCCTAGTGATTCATTGAGTGTTCCTGTTTATGTGTCGACACCGGTGGGTGATTCTATGGTGGTCGATCGAGTCCATTGTTCTTTTATTGTGGTGATTGGAGGTCTTGAGACTCATGTAGATTTGTTGCTTTTAGACATGGTTGACTTTGATATTATATTGGGGATGGACTGGTTATCACCTTACCACGCTATCTTGGACTGTAATGCCAAGACTGTGACCTTAGCTTTACCGGGTTTGCCTCGTTCAGAGTGGTGAGGGACTCCTGGTCATTCTACCCGCAGTGTTATATCGCATGTGAAGGCTCGGTGTATGGTCGAGAAGGGGTGTTTGGCCTATTTGGCATATGTTCGTGATTCTAGTGTTGAGGTTCCTTCCATTGATTTTGTGCTCGTTGCTCGTGAGCTTCCTGAGGTTTTTCCCATCAGAACTACCGAGTATTCCACCCGATAGGGATATTAACTTTTGCATTGATTTAGCTCCGGGCACTCAGCCCATTTCTATCCCGCCGTATCGTATGGCCCCGCCTGAGTTGAAAGAGTTGAAGGAGCATTTGCAAGATTTCCTTGAGTAGGGTTTCCTTAGACCCAGTGCTTCGCCTTGGGGTGCGCCAGTGTTGTTTTTAAGAAGAAGAACGGATATATGAGAATGCATATTGATTACCGGCAGTTGAACAAGGTTGCAATCAAGAATAAGTATCCATTTCCGAGGATTGATGATTTGTTTGATCAGCTTCAGGGTGCTAAGGTATTTTTGGAGTTTGACTTGAGATCTGGCTACCATTAGTTGAGGATTAGGGCACCCGGTGTCCTTAGGACAACTTTCCGCACTCGGTATGGGCATTATAAGTTTTTTGTTATGCCATTCAAGTGACAAATACCCCAACAACGTTTATGGATTTGATGAACCGAGTGTTCAAGCCTCATTTGGATTCGTTCGTGATAGTCTTCATTGATGATATTTTGATCTATTCCTGCAGTTGAGAGGAGCACAAGCAGCATCTTAGGGTGGTTCTTTAGACTTTGAGGGATAGTTAGTTATATGCAAAGTTCTCCAAGTGTGAGTTCTAGTTGAGTTCCGTTGCATTTTTGGGTCATGTGGTGTCAGCAGAGGGTATTCAGGTTGATCCAAAGAAGATTGAGGCAGTCAGAAACTAGCCTAGACCAGTATCAGCTATAGAGATCCGGAGTTGCTTGGGATTGGTAGGCTACTATCGTCGGTTCGTGGAAGGGTTTTCATCTATTGCAGCCCTGATGACCAGGTTGACCCAGAAGGGTGCCTAGTTCAGATGGTTGGATGAGTGTGAGGCGAGCTTTGAGAAGCTCAAGACAGTTCTGACTATGGCACTAGTGTTAGTTTTGCCCACAGGTTCAGGGCCTTATACAATTTATTATGATGCTTCTCGTATTGGGCTTGGTGTATTGTTGATGCAGGATGGCAAGGTCATTGCCTATGCTTCATGGCAGTTGAAGATTCACGAGAAGAACTATCCAGTTCATGATTTGGAGATGGCCGCAATAGTTCACACATTGATGATTTGGAGGCATTATCTGTATGGTGTGGCATGTGAGGTGTTCACGGATCACAAGAGTCTTCAGTATTTGTTCAAGCAAAAGGAGTTGAATTTGAGGCAGAGGAGGTGGTTGGAGTTGTCGAAGGATTTTGATATCACCATTTTGTATCATCCGGGAAAGGCCAATGTGGTGGCCAATACTTTGAGTAGGAAGTCAGCGCATTTTATTCCTGTGGCAGTCTCCTATTCATCCGAGAGGTTAGCTGAGATCTACATTCGGGAGATTGTTCGCCTTCATGGTGTGTCCGTATCTACCATTTCGGACTGCGGTACACAATTTACCTTGCGCTTCTAGAGAGCAGTTCGGCGAGTGTTGGGCATGCGAGTTGAGTTGAGCACAACATTTCATCCCTAGACGGACAGTCAGTCCGAGAGGACTATTCAGATTTTGGAGGATATGCTCCGAGCTTGTGTTATTGACTTTGGAGGTTCGTGGGATCAATTTTTGCCCTTAGCAGAGTTTGCCTACAACAACAGCTGCCAGTCAAGTATTCAGATGGATCCTTATGAGGCTTTATATGGTAGGCGATGTCGATCTCCGGTTGGATGGTTTGATCCGGGAGAGGCTCGGTTGTTGGGTACAGATCTGGTTTAGGAGGCGTTGGACAAGGTCAAGATCATTTAGGATAGGCTTCGTTCAGCTTAGTCCAGGTAAAAGAGTTTTGCAGACCGCAAGGTTCGAGATGTGGCTTTTATGGTTGTTGAGCGGGTATTGCTTCGAGTGTCACCTATGAAGGGCGTGATGAGATTTGGGAAGAAGTGAAAGCTTAGCCCTAGGTTCATTGGCCCATTTGAGATTCTTGATAGAGTGGGTGAGGTGGCTTATAGACTTGCATTGCCGCCGAGCATATCAACCGTGCATCCAGTGTTTCATGTGTCCATGCTTCAGAGGTATCACGGCAATCCAAGCCCACGTGTTAGATTTCAGCATTGTCTAGTTGGACAAGGACTTCTCTTATGAGGAGAAGCCGGTGGCTATTCTAGACCGGCAGGTTCGTCAGTTGAGGTCGAAGAGTTTTCTTTTTGTTCGTGTTCAGTGGAGAGGTCAGCCTCCTAGGGCACCGATATGGGAGTCCGAGTCTGATATGTGGAGTTGTTATCCCCATCTTTTTTCCTGACTCAGCTACTTCCTTCTTATGTCCGTTCGAGGACGAACGGTTGTTTTAAAGGTAAAAAATATGATGACCCAAAAGGTCACCACTTGTTTTAAATTAAATTATATGACTCCGAGGCCTTGAAAACCTCATTTAGAGCCACCTCGATTTGTGTGCCCAGTTCGGGCGCATAGCCGGAAAGCTTAAATGAGAAACTATGTAAAAAATGATAAGTTTTGACTATAAAATGTATTAATTTGACTTTGGTCAATGTTTTGGGTAAACGGACCCAGACCCATTATTTGACGGTCCCGGAGGATCCGTAGGAAAATATGGAATTTGGGCGTATGCCCAGAATAAAATTCCGATGTCCCACGCCCGAGAAATGAATTTTTGAAAGAAATTGTTTTCTGAAATTGTTTAAGAAAATTTGAAATGAAATTTGATTAGAACATGTTAGTATCGGGCCCGTATTATGGTTTTGGCATCCGGTACAGGTCTTAAATATGATTTAAGATGTTTCTGTGAAATTTGGTGAAAAACGGACGCCGTTTGACGTGATTTGGACCTAAATTGGAAAATTTGATATTTTGGAAAGTTTGAAATAATTTATGGATTTTGAGGTTTAATTCGATGTTTATGATGTTTTTTTGGCGATTTGATCGCGCGAATAAGTCCATAGGATATTTTTGAGGTTGTGTTATATGGTTTGGAGCACCAAGGGCTCGGGTGAGTTCTGGATAGGCTACGGGTGCATTTTTAACTTTGAAAAATTTGCTGGTGTTTCAGACCTGCAGGCTTCGCAGTTGCGAGCCTGCTATCGCAAAAGCGAGAGGTGACCTGGGAAACTTCCTTCGCAAATGCGAAGTCTATGTCGCAAATGCGAGGCCCGCTGAAATCCTCTATGATCGCAAATGCGAGGACGCCCTTCGCAAATGCGATGTACACTGGGATGGCTTGAAATCGCAAATGCGACTGTTTGTTCGCAAATGCGAATAAGCCAAGACTTCCTAAGAGTTCGCAAATGCGAACATGGTTTCGCAATTCCCATATCTACAGAGGTCGTGGTTCGCAATTGCGAACCCCTGTTCGCAATTCCCATAATTGAGACCTGCATTTTTCTATACTTAGCCGATTTTAAGTCATTTTTCACATCTTTTTCAAACACAAACTCCTTTGGGCGATTTTCCAAGAACCAGACTTCTTCCAAATCGATTGTAAGTTAGTTTTAACTCATTTCTTTCAATCATTAACATCTTTTAACATGATTTCAACCTAAAATCAAAGATTTTCATGGGGGAAATTGGGTGTCTTGGGTAGAACCTAGGTTTTTCAAAAATTGAAGATTTGGACCTCAATTTGAGGTCCGATTTAAAAAAAAAATTATATATTTGGGTTGTGGGGGAATGGGTAATCAGGTTTTAGTTTGAACCTCGGGTTTTGACCATGTGTGCCCGGGGCGATATTTGACTTTTTGGGCAAAACTTTGGAAAACTCATTTTCATGCATTGTGGGTGATTCATTTAGCGTTTAGTGATGTAATTAAGTAATTTGTGATTAGATACCGGTGGAACCAAGTGGTAAAGCTATAATTGAGACTTGAGTTGTGTTCAAGGCATCGAGGTAAGTGTTTGGTCTAACCTTAGCTTGAGGGATTAGGAGTCGAGTGCTATTTGCTACGTGATTATTGTTGAGTACGACGTATAGGCATGGTGATGAGTATCTATACGTTGGTGTGTAGCATGACCGTGGGTCTTATAATGTGATTTTCATGATTTCGTTGAACAATCTATGCTTTCAGAGTGATTTCTATTTGTTGTGAGAAGTTAAAGAAGTAATTGTGACTTTTGTACATCGTGGAGAAATGGCTCAAGTTATATTACGAATTTGTGAAAGTAAGTGAGTTGATTGAACCCTTTGGAGCATTGGCTCAAGTGGTAAAGCGAGTTGTGAAGTAAAAGTGAAAAGAGAAAGAGTTATTAAATTGTTCCCTTGCCGGGATATTATTGTTTATTTGGTTATCTCCCTTGTCGGGCTGTTGATATTGTTGAAGTTGTTCCCTTGCCGAGATTCCTATTATAATCTTGTTTATTCCCTCGCCCCATTGTTGTGATTTTGTTTGGGTAAGGAAGAGTGATAAAGCATGAAGGGTGATGTCGTGCATTGTTTGTTTCATGAGGAAAGAGTGTAAAGCACGAAGGGTGATGCCGTGCCGCACGATGTACCATTCCGTGCCTATTTTATTAATTTCATAGTGAGGAAAGAGTGTAAAGCACGAAGGCTGATGCCGTGCCGCACGATGTACCATTCCGCGACTATTATATTGATTCTTATGGTGAGGACGAGAGTAAAAGCACGAAGGGTGATGCCGTGCACTTGTCCTTGATTTCCCTGATTCTTGCTGATAATTGAGTTGTGTTGTTCTTTACGTTTATTTTACTGATTTCCTGTTGTTTCTTGACTTTATGGTGATGTCATTGATTCCCTTGCCTAATTGCTTTGTAATTGTTGCTTGGGTGAGGAAGTGTGTAAATCACGAAAGGTGATGTCGTGTATTATTTTGGTGAGAGAGTGTTAAAGTATGATGGGTGACGCTGTTCTCTTATTACCGTTTGTTATGATTCTTGTTGTTATCAGTTCAAGTATATTAATTGTCTTACTCCACTAGTACTGGGATTCTTATGTTGACATTTCCTTTATTGTGTTACTTGTTATCATTGGATCAAGGTATCCTTGCCCAACATTACACTTTGAATTTATGCTATAATTGCTACATGTTTATGTGACTTAATTACTACTTGACATTTAGTATACTAAATATTAAATTGCCTAATTTCTCCTTAAAATCCTTAATTAATTGCTATTTGTCATTATTTTTTTTCCTCAGTGAATCATAATTATTGTGTACTTGTTGTCTTATGAATTCGTATTAATTGTTGCGTTTGTTGGAGTAAATTTCATTTGGAAGAACTGTTGATATAATGAAATCGGAGCGGGTCGTACGACTACCACGAGATTTAATGAAATAGGAGCGGGTGGTACGCCTACCACGAGATTTAATGAAATGGGAGCAGGTGGTAAGTCTACCACAAGATTTAATAAAATGAGAGCGGGTGGTACGCCTACCAAAAGATATGAGAAATGGGATCGGGTTGCACACCTACAACGAGTTGTGTACCGAGAGTGAAATCTGCCTTTATTTTCCTTATCCTTGTTAGAAGTTGAATTTTGGTTTCCTGAAAATTCTCTTGAGATTCTGCTTTATCTGTTATTTCTCACAGCATGTTTTCTCCTCCCACGTTGACTGGTTATTTCCTGTATTTCTTTTCCGCTGTATATATATATATATATATATATATATATATATATATATATATATATATATATATATATATATATATATATATATATATATATATATA